>CM069239.1:15934419-16171392 GCA_035582765.1 Acer negundo | reverse complement strand
AGGTCGTACAACCTAACCCAATTGTAAGTTCCGATCCAACACAAGATCACATCCTACTATTCGTCGTAGTAATGGTGCTAGAACACAACCTCGAAAGATACACGGTCCGGGAGAACCGTGAGTGAATCTCCTGACGCACATGATCCCTATAATGCATGCATGTTTACGAGGATGTTGATAGTCGCCATTGGCAAAAGGCAATACAATCCGAGATTGAATCTATGTTCGATAACAAAGTCCGGTCCCTTGTAGACTTGCCTAAAGGGATAAAACCCATTGGGTGCAAGTGGGTATACACGAGGAAAAGAGGTATGGATGGAAAGGTGGAAACCTTTAAAGCTAGATTGGTAGCTAAAGGGTATACACAGAAAGAAGGTATCGATTACGAGGAAACCTTCTCTCCCGTGGCCATGCTTAAATCCATTAGGATACTCTTATCCATTGCAGCATCTTTAGATTTAGAGATTTGGTAAATGGACGTCAAGACAGCTTTCTTAAATGGAAGTCTTGACGAAAGCATCTACATGATGCAACCAGAGGGATTCATTGAAAAGGGCCAAGTGGATAAGGTATGCAAGTTGCAGAAATCCATATATGGATTAAAGCAAGCATCCAGATCCTGGAACCTAAGGTTTGATCAAGCTGTCAAAGGTTTTGGATTTATTCAGAATCCTGACGAACCTTGTGTATACAAAAGGATTAAAGGCGACAAGTTGGTTTTCCTGATTCTTTATGTTGATGATATACTACTCATTGGAAACGATGTAGGTGTATTAACATCAGTAAAAGAATGGTTAGCAAAACAATTTGATATGAAAGACTTAGGAGAAGCAAGTTTTATTCTAGGTATCCAAGTAATAAGGGATAGAAAGAATAGAACGATTGCATTATCCCAAGTTTCATACATAGACAAAATCTTGTCTAGGTTTTCCATGCAGGATTCCAAGAAAGGTATGTTACCTTTCAGACATGGAATCAAGCTTTCTAAGGAACAAGTTCCTAAGAATGAGCATGAAGAGCAATTCATGAGTAGAGTTCCATATGCCTCGGCAGTTGGAAGTCTCATGTATGCAATGCTCTGTACTAGACCAGATATTTGTTTTGCTGTTGGCATAGTTAGCAGGTTTCAATCGAAACCTGGACCTGATCACTGGACGGCAGTCAAGCATATTTTCAAGTATCTTAAAAGAACGAGAGATAATATGTTTGTATACTCTGGAGGGGATTTGGTTCCCGTTGGGTATACAGATTCTGATTTCCAATCAGATTCTGACTCCAGAAAATCCACAACAGGGGCTGTGTTTACTATTGGAGGAGGAGCAGTTATATGGAGGAGTATCAAGCAATCTTGTATTGCTGATTCCACCATGGAAGCTGAGTATGTTGCTGCATGCGAAGCCGCCAAAGAGGCTGTTTGGCTCCGCCAATTCTTGATTGACTTAGAAGTGGTTCCTAGTGCGAATAAGGAGATCACTATCTACTGTGACAACAGTGGAGCAGTGGCTAATTCGAAAGAACCAAGAAGTCACAAGAGAGGTAAACACATTGAAAGAAAGTATCATCTTTTAAGGGAGATTGTTCAAAGAGGCGACGTGACGATTACCAAAATCGCGTCAGCAGAAAATCTAGCGGATCCCTTCACAAAGGCTCTACCTCAGAAGAGTTTCGATGGGCATCCAGAGAATATGGGCTTGAGAGATACGACACATTTGCTATAGCGCAAGTGGGAGATTGTTAGGATTATGCTCAATAGCAAGAGTGTAATGTTGTAATTAACAATCTTTTTCATATTAATAAAGTGATTTCCGGTTTAACAAATCGTATAGCATTTATAGTTTGTATTATAATTGTCAAAGTAAATAATCATAAGGTCTAAAGACTATGGGAAAAGAAGAATTGTTCGTACATCTGGATATGTATGTGGTAGACACAATTCTTTAGTTAGTCTTGAATATTGTTCACAACTTAAGTTAAAGGTTGGGCACCTTTATCTTGTTAAAGTTGTAGAATTCTTTTGCTAGCATTTGAGTGGGATCAAATGAGATATGATGAGTCTAAAATCATCGGAGTGTCTTCGAGCAAAAGGATCTAGTGCACTGGGTGCATTGAACTGGATCACAATGAAAAGCTTTATCTAGAACCGTCAATAGATAATAGTCTTTTCATTATCAGGACAATCGGAGGGTCTATCTTAATCCTGAGATAAATGATGGACTTATGGTTGCAAGTGATATCATTTGAGTTATCAATGAGTACGATTATATCGCATAGTCTATCCTCGATAGTTTTGTGATATTCATTTGTTAATCGATAGAGGACTTCATTTATAGATATGGACATCGTGGCTCCATTTAATTAAATGAGAGTATAATATCATCATATGGATGTTTTGAGGTAATTGGATATTAAATCTCAACGTTGAGTTTTCAATAGTGTCTATTGAAAACATGGCTTCTGGACAAGTCAAAATATCCAAGTTCAAAACGTGGTCATATGAGTAAATATGGTAACTTGGAGAGTTATAGGCGGTCTATGAACTCTTGGCGATTACCGATATTAATCACGAGGATACACTATCTCCAATATGATTGTCTAGGGTATGAATGAGGAGCATCTTCCTTTTCTATCTTTATTTAAGAGTTCAGTTTTAGCTCTTTAGTGGAATGAGTTAAAATTAATGGATCGGACCTAAGTGAATCATTTGTTGATTGTGATTAGGTTATGTCTATCGAAGCTTAAATTTAGATGGCCCGCCAAGATCCCCAATCCACACGGACTTGCATGGATCACTTGATATATTCTACCGGACCAATTTAAGGGTCCATCTAGAATTGCATTTAATATATTAAGAATATAATTTGCACATTATTTAAGTAATGGGCTGCTCAATTATATTAATATATTAATGAAAGACATGTGGGCTTGTTTCTTTTAGTAAGAATGGGTCTGGTTCACATGTGGGCTTTTTTATTTAAAGTTCAATGGATTAAATGAAATAGGAAAATAATATTAGGCCCATCTTATATATAAGTGGGGCGGCTAGGTTAAGGTTTTGACCTAAAAATATTATTTTGTTTCATTTGTTTTAATTAAATAAGAATTAATTGATTTATTGATTAATTGTTTAATTAAAGAAACAAATCTTTCCTAAAAGTAAAAGACTTGTTTGATAAGTAAATAAATAAATTAGTATTATTTATTTAATCAAATAAAGAGTTTTTTTTTATTTAGTCAAATAAAAGAATAAAAATAAAAGAGTTGGATTAGGGTTTGAAGTCTATAAAGTTAAAAAGAATTAGGGTTGAATTTCAGTCACCCTATATAAGTGACATGATGAAATTCGGCCAACCCTAATTAGATACTACATAGAATTCGGCAACCCTAAAGGAAAAAGAAGAAAAATTCGGCCAACCTATATATATGTTCTTATAGGGTTCGGCCACATCAATTAATTGGTGCTTGAGTTTTTATTTTCTTTCTTCTTCTTCTTAATTCTAAGAGTTTTTATTCTAGAGAGACAAAAAGGAGTGAAAAATTATTCTTTGATAGTATACAATTGCTTAAACATCAATAAGCTTGTGTATACGATATCGATCTAGGTTCACGCGAGTTTCGATCATAAGATTGTGAACTCAAAAGTGACCGGAATAATTTTGACATTCTTTTGATTGTTTTGTGACTAACAAAGAAAAGAAAGTATTTGTTTGGTCCATTCACAAGTTTGCAATTCAAAGGAAAGGCAGACCACGCTCCTAGGTGATCCACGTTCGTGCTCGGATTGAAGGTCTTGCGGATTACCATCGACGTAAGTCAATCGGATCACGCGACAAGAGGTAATTTACTTTTGTTGATATATATGCATGTTTATTGATTAAAAGGGTTTAAGGTTCATAAAGGAAAAAATTTTAAAAGTCACTAAATCGTCTTTAGTATCGCTTCCGCCTCGTGTAACACTTTTATTTGTTTATTTTTTCCCTACACGAGGAAGTCTTGGTTAAGACAAAAGGTCCGGATAACCGAGCAAGAAGTCATGGCTAGGATTAGGAAGGTCCGGATAGTTATGCATGGGAGACTCTCAGGAGGCATGAGTGCCTTGGATAGGGAGTTAGGTACAATATTGGTAGGCCCGGGCTTTTGTTTAGACATAGACTCCAATAGAGAGTGTTGCATGGGATGGATGTGCATTGGCTCTTGAGGAATTTCTAATCTTCCAACGATGTTGGCTAAAGATGGACTCCAATATATGGTGGTTTCGCATCATTGAGAGATTTCATATCTACCAATAGGGATTGGGTAGACATAAACTCCAATAGGAAGTAGATCATAGGATTGATCACTTTTGAGGAATTTCTAATCTATCATCAAATATATATAGTACCCAATGGTTGTAGTTCAACCCGTGCATGTTTCCTCCTTTGAGGTTTTACCGTGTTAAAAAATCTCATGTGTCAATTCTTTCCATCTCTCTCTTTTATATATTTGTGTATGTGTATGTTTCTATCTTGTTGCATAATATTCACTTGTGATATATTTTGAAACAAGATATTGTTAAGTGTGATTTGTAAGCAATTCATTTTGATCATAGTTGTATATATAATTCTTTTGTATAGTTATATTTTGATTAACACTTGTAGTACATTGAATATTATTGGAAATACAAGTATTCTTTGTTATTGTATTTTAATGTAATTCTTCCTCTTGTTACATGTTGATATATAGACAATGGTTTAATGATCACATACATATCTTGTCTATACATGTGTGTATGGTTTATGTGTTGTAATATAAGCTATCTTCAAGGAAAAACCCGCGTTTGTTTCAAGGGATTGAAAAATGTGTAAAAACCTATTCAACACCCCCCTCCCTCCCTTCCCCTCTCTAGGTATGTTTTAGGCAATTTAACTACGACTGTATATTTTAACGGTTACGCAAGGATAAATCCCACAGAGAATTAATTACCTACTAAAATTATGAATTTATATCGAAGACACTCTAGAACTCTAATCTAACTAAAAATAATAAAACAAAGACTCTAAACACACACAAACACAAATGGGGTTTTTGATTTGATTTTAAAAGTAAGAAAATTGAATAACAAGAAATAAAACACAGCAGAAAATTAATAAGAAAAAATATATGGAAAACACTAGTTAGAGCCTTCTATCCACCACTAAAAAATCCTTCAATCCATAGACAAAATAATCAAACACAATGAAGATATTCACAACAATGTGATGGTGTCTCACTCAAGCCATATGATTCTCTCTTAGTTGGCATGTAAGTTGCATGGTGTCTACATAAATACTTATATTCCAAATTAAAACCTAGCATCGTGTCAACTTATATTTAATAAGTGGAATTCATTAAGAACAAAGAGTATATGAATATCACATGAACCCTAAAACATGGTATCTATTCTAGGTAATTCATGAATCAATTTCTTAATTGGGTCATAATTCAATTAATTGATGCAACCAAGGATAGATTCGGATGGTGTCCGACTTGTATCCTGGCAACATAGATCCTAAAATCATGCTCCTAATAGAAAAACAATACTTCATTAAATCAAAACTTGTTTGTGGAATTGAAATCATGTCTAGGGCTTCAAGTTAGCCCTAACTAATAAGAAAATTAGATACACAACTAGAAAAATAAATAAAAACATCTAAACTAAAGAAAGGTAGAAAGAAAACACACACACACAACCCACCACCACCCCTCAATGCTGAAAACTATTGGTATTTATAGGTAACTTCTCCTTGTGAACTCCCTATTCTTCTTAGGTTTAGGAAATCCACCAAGTAGGAAAGTAGAATGAATTAAGGAGTAAGATTTCTTTCCTAACTTGATTTTCCTCTTTTTGATGATTCACTCCTAATTTGAGTTTAGAAAGTTTCTCAAACATCCCTTGGTCTGCTAGAGTCATTAGAATTTGATTTGGCAATTTTTCTTACAATTCTAGACAAATTCGAAATTCTTCCCCATCAGGACACGCTGAAGATTTTCTAATCTAACCATTACTCAATAAAACAACCATAACTCCCTCTAAAACTTCGGATCGACAAACTGTAAAGGGCAACGAAAACTAGACATCCAGGGCTTTTGAAAAATATATGGATCTTCTTCTAGTTCAATCTATGGAGATTGTTAAGGCCTTCACAAGTTTGAAATTCTTCTCGAGCATTCCTCCAAACTTCTTTAAAATCACCTTATTATCTTCAAACTCAACCCAAGAGTTATCTTTTGCACATTCTCAACAAACACATTAAAATATCTATTTTCACTCGAGAACATAACATAAAACATAAGAATTAAGAGTCTCAATAAAGAACATTTATCAACCTACCAAGCAGGTACTGACACGAACTTGCCACCAAGAGAAGCTCAACAAATATCTGAAAGTCGTAAAACCCCAAATGTCTATCCTGAACCAACTCCACCCACATCGGGTGCTCTTCCTGAGCAGGCAAAGATTCAAGTTTGGCTGCTGCTTGTCTCCCTCCTACTACTGTTTTGTATGCTATTATAATTTTTTAAATGAAAATTATTTCATTTTGATACTATAATATATATGATGATGATAATAATAATAATAATAATAATAATAATAATAATAATAATAATAATTCTTCATTAAAAATTTTAATTTTTTAAGGTTATTATAATAATAATTTTACTTGAAATTATTATGTCTCTCAATTCTTTTATTTTGATTGGTTGTCCCAAACTTATAAAAATTAATTTATTTTATTCATATAATTTTGTTTTTTCAATCCCAATTTGATTCATATAAATAAATATAAAATTTAGAATACTATTTTCAATTATTGCTATCAGACGCGTTTTCAGTGTTTTCAGCTTTTGAAAATACGAAAATCAATTACTTGTTTTCAACTGAAAATTTATAAAACAAAATACATATAACAAAAACGGTACCGAACAAACCATAAATCTCCAAAGAGATCTCCACCTACCAAACCCCTCGCAATCACCACCATCGTCCTCCTCTATGGCAAGTTATGATGAGATCAGTTCGGAGGAGATCTCTGGATGTGATATTTGTTTTATAAAACTTTCTTTTTTTTTTTTATTCTTTTTTTTCTAGATGAATTTGTTTTATTTTTTCAATATTTGATTGACATGTCATTTCTTCATTGGACACTATGAGTTTGTTCTACTGACACTATGGGTAATTTAGACATTTCATAATATTTGACTGGTCAACTATTAACTCTAACAACAAAAGGGCTAGTCAAGGGTATTTTCTTGTAATTTTGGTAAAATTACGATCTGATTGCATATACACCAAATGTAAGGGCATTTTATATCAATTTTCCCATTAATTTTTAAAAATTATGATATGATTTAAAATTTTATAAATAAATGGACTACAATTGCCGTAAGAAAATAAACATAAAATGATTTCTTTATTTTAAATTTGCACACTACATCTTAGCACATGTAATAATGCACCTCCCGTTTCACGTTGGTGACGATGGTTTCGAGTCCCACTATGCACATAATAAGAGCATTTGTGGAGAGTTTTCTCTCAGTTTGTGGAAGTATATATATGTACTGCATATGTATTTTCTAATCTTGGTAGGTCTTGACAATCATATTTTAATAGTTTGTAATACTTCAAAAAGCATTATGAGAGTATATTTCTCTTGCTATGAGGTAGATCATAATACTTCAAAAAATAAAATTAAATAAAAACTGAATAACTAAATTTAAAAACAAAAACAAAAACAAACAAACAAAAAAAAAAAAAATTTCCCAACCTATTCATACTTATTAATTAAATCATGAATTAAAAACCTTTTAAAAAAATTTAGAGATAATTACCCCGGTGGCCATCAAATTGATGGCACACTATCAAAATGGCAACTAGAGTGAAATGTTGTTTCAAAATGGCTATTTTTGGTGAACTTTGTGACACTAATGGTCATCCATCTAATTTCATCGAATTCCATCCAATAAGTGGTATTTTGGTAAATAAGATGATGACATTAATTTATTTTAAATTTTTTTTGGAAATCAATTTTTTCTTTTATTTTTTGAAACGAATAAGTATTTTTAGTGTGTATATATGTATAATATATCTCAAATATATATATATATATATATATATATATCTTAAAAATAAAATAAAAAACACACAGACACACATATATATACATATATTTCTTTTATAAGAAGATTAAGGTTACAAAATTTAAAAAATCTAAAAACCAAAGAAGAGGCACGTGTATTGATCTAAACCATTACTTTTTTTTTTTTTTTTTTTTTTAAGAATAAATATATTTAGTTTGTATAAATATATATATATATATATATATATATATTTACACACACTAAATATAATTATTCTTTTCAAAAAAAGAAAAAATTGATTTCCAAAAAAACATCTAAAATTAATTAATGTCATCCTCTTATTTACCAAAATGTCACTCATTGAAAAAATTGATTTCCAAAAAATATATAAAATAAATTAATGTCATCTCTCTATTTACCAAAATGCCACTTATTGGATGGAATTTGATGGAATTGGATAGAATGGTCATAAGTGACACAAAGTTCATCAAAAATGGTCATTTTAGAACAACTTTTCAATCCAGTGACTATTTTGATAATGTATCATCAATTCGATGGTCACCAGATAATTATCCCAAAAATTTATATACAATGGCGAAACCTTAATTCCCTCATATTGCGGACAAGTTATTCAAAAATTAACAATAGTAGAATGGAGACTTGAAGAGGCTGCAGCCGATAATTAGCAACTAGAGGAAGAAATTAATTGATTTAGCTACTAGATGACATGATCCAAGATGCATTCCTGTTTAATGCTTAAAGTCAAGAGATGACACCAATTTCATCTCCCGTGATTGATGGGTATATATAACACTTTCTACATAAGCATTTTGAATTATCTTAACATAGTAAACTCCAATCATACATATTCCATGATCTATTGATTTAAAATACTTTTATAAATGACGAAAAGACGAGGTTGGTTAAATGGTAAGTCTCTCATATCTACGATACGAGGTCGTGGGTTCAAGTCATCCCCCTTCTTAAAAAATCCGAATTTATATAATATTTAAAAAATAACAAACAAACTTTATAATTGACAAAATAAACAACGTGCCACATCATTTGTGTTGGTTTTAAAGCTATTTTTTTTAGATTATCTAGTATTAGTGATACCTAAAAGAAATATAATAAATATTTTTTTTTAATTATATTAAATTATATAGTTTCTGATGCATTTTGTTGTACACAGGTGCATGCATATGATCACATATGAGTTGTATGTGATCGTGACTAAAAATATGATTACAATAGGTACACCGGTATAATTAAAGGGACCCCATCATTTATATAGAGAATATGTGATAAAGAGAATGCACCTTTTAGTTCATATAAACAATGGATTTTCTATTTTTATCATGAATCATTATTATGAATGTTTTTTAGATGAGATAATGTTTGTGCGGTGGTAAACCACTTACACCTATACCACGAGGTCATGGGTTCGAGTCCTCCTGCTCTGAAATAAGAAAATAAAATTTTGAAAAAAAAAAACCTCAAATGTATGTAATATTTTAAAAAAATATATTAGTTTAATTGTTTTTAGAGTACGGATATTGATACCCATAAAACTTATTAGTACACTCATTTTTATAAGTACACTCATATCTAAAATTTAAAAATTAAATATTACTATAAACACCTATTATAATGCCAATAGTACCCTCATTGACATTTTAATACATATTATTTATAAACACTCTTAAATTATTACCACACCCAATTTATTAAAAAATAAAAAATCATATTATTTTTGGAATCAAATCTTTTTATTTAATGATGGTCCAATTTACTTTTAGAAATATCTCGAATGTATGAGCTTTATAAAAGGGAATATGTATATGGGGTCAAAAGATTTTCAATTTGGAATTATCTTATTTATACATCTATCATAAAAAAAATAATAAAAAAAATAAAAAATTGTTTTTTGATAGAGTTATAACTATATATAAAAGAAAGATAAAAACAATCATGTGATGATGAGAAAATTTGATATTTGAAATAAAATTAAAGTTTAATTAGGGTTTATCATAAGAGTTTTTTTTTTTTTTTTTTTTCCAAAGGTAAGTTTTATTTTATAAAGAAATATATTTGAAGATATGTATGTAATTAATGAGTGTATATAGTATTTCGTTTATTTTTAATTAAAGTGATTTGTCCTTTTTGGTAAATTTCTATTATAATATTTTTGTAATTAAATTTTTTAATAAAATGTGGGTGTACTAATAAGCTTTATGAGTGTCAATATCAGCTCCTTTGTTTTTATTAACACTTTTCCTAAACCAACAAAATTACCCCCAACCTCATTATACTTTTATTTTTTAAAAGTATTTTTGTTTTTATTAACATTTTTCCTAAACCGACAAAATTACCCCCAACCTCATTATACTTTTTTTTTAAATGTATTTTTTTATTATTATTAAAAGAAAGACTTCCATGGAGGTCAGTTCATGGAAGTTCTGTTGACAGACCTGACAGAACCTCCATCAAACTTTCTTTTTTAAAGAGAAGGAAGAGGAGGAGGAGGAGAAGGTGGCACTAGACCTGGCAAGGTTCCGGTTCGAACCATGGAACTGGGGTGGAACCGGAACCGAAAAAACCGGTTCCGGTTTAGGAATCGTAACCGGAACCGTAACCGTAACCGGAACCGGGGGAGGTCGGTTCCGATTCCGGTTCCATTTTTTTCGGAACCGACCGGTTCGAACCGGATTGGAACCGGCTGTTCCGGTTCCGGTTTGAACCGGCGGTTCCAAGTTTTTTGTTTTTTTTTTTTTTTTTTAAATTAAAAAAATAACACTTTATTTATAAAAATAAAATATTTAAAAGAGAAATAACATCGAAGAGTATTGAACCATGGTCCATAACTCTTGTACAAGTATATCTATTTTATTTTACATTCTCCTCATTTTTATATAAGTTAGGCATCTCACCACTTTTCTTCTTTATCCAATGTGGGATGTGAGATTTTCTTATCATTTCTATTTTAGTTGTGATTTTCTTATACTTTCTATTCTAGTTAGGATTTTCTTCTCTTATTACATACAATATCTAATATATGATATAGAAAACTATCCTTTGCCGGAGAATAAATAATTTGTTTAAAATCAAAAGCAGAAGACTTTTAGAGAATTAAAGATCCAATACGCTCAGCCGCTTTCCCGCAAAGAGATAAGATATACAAAGAGTTTAGTTTCAACAGCTCGTGATGCTAGAAATGACAATGAGAGGTTAGGCATATATAGCTTATGTTAATTTGTAAATTCATATTTATTTATTTATATATATATATATATAACTTCCATTGTTACATTTATTTATCTTTTTTACATTCAATTTCTTTCTCTCTAGTATCAATTTGTTTCTTTTAATTATAATATTATGTTCGGATTGCACTTTGATTTCTGTTTGGAACTCCTATCAATTGTTTTTCATGCCCATTAGCTTTGAAATTTTTGCATGCTTCGTCAATTATAGATTTGTTAGTTGGACATCGATCAATTTCTGTTTGGACATAGATTTGTTAGTTGGACATCGTCAGTTATCAATTGAAAGTGCTTGAATGAAAAACCATCTATGTACAAGAACAAAAGCATGTTTTTTAATCCAAAAACTCACTTTCAATTCATAGCTTGTCACAATTATGTAATAAGAGAAGAAAATCACAAGTAGAAATCTAGAATATAAAGGAATATAAGAAAATCCCACATCCCACATCCCACATCGGATAAATAAGAAATGTGTAAAGATGCTTAACTTATATAAAAAGGAGAAGAATGCAAAGGAAAATATACTTACTTGGTTACTTGGACACATGTTATGGACCACGGCCCAATACTTCACAATGTCCTTTTTAACATATTTTTTTTTAATTATAAATTAAACGTAAAAAAAATAAAATTAAAAAAATAAAAAAAAAATAAACAATATTTCCGGTTCAAAACCTCCGGTTCCTCTGGAACCGGAACCGGTGGTTCTTGAACCGACCTATGCCGGTTCCGGTTCCAGTCCACCGGAACCTCTGGTTTAGAACCGGAACCGAACCGGAACCTTGCCACCATTAGGTGGCACGCTATACTTTTATTATTATTATTATTATTAAATATGTTAGGTTTTTTATTATTGGAATAAAACACGCTAAATTTCTTTTTCTTTTTTTTATTAAGCACATTAAAAAAAAAAAATTTAAAAAGCTCATAATTTTTTTTTTTTTATTAAATGCGATGTACTTTTTTTTTTATCAAACGCGCAAGGTTTTTTATTGTTGGGATAAAACATGTTAAACTATTTTTTTATTAAGCACATTAAAAAATAAAAAAAAAATAAAAAAAATAAAAAAAAGGGTTTAAAAAGCTCATAAATTATTTTTTTCTTCTACTTCCAAAAAGTCTAACTTTTTGTGTTAGAATGCTTTTTTTTTTTTTTAAATGAAACACGCTAAACTTTTTTTTTTTTTTAACACCTTAAAAAAAAACTCAGAACTTCTTTTTTTCTTTATCCAAAAAGTCTAACTAGATGTGTTAGAATGCCATATTAGTTGCCTTTGCCTTTACATTATGAGAAATTAACTTTCCGAATCTTCAATTTATTTTAAAAATAAAAATAAAAATCATTTATATATCAATATTTAGAATATTTTAATTGTGAAAAGCATCTTATCAATATTTACTTAAAAATAATTTAAGATTTGTTAAATTATTTTTATTTAGTTGTTTGTTTCATATGATATGAAAATACATAACAATATTAAATGTGTAAATGCCAAATTACTAGTTTTCAAACAGTATTATCCTAAAAAACAATCAATTTGATACTATATGAGAGGTGAAAAAAAAATATAAAACAAACATGTACAAGTTTCGATCCATATTCAACCTTTTAAAGTCTAGGATTGTTCCGTCTTTATAAAAAACAAATGATCCTTTAATTATGTGGCATAGAAGTTAGGGCAATAATTTTTTTTTTTTTTTTTTGCCTCGGGAGGATTGCAAGATCGTCATTTTACCCCCTCACTTTTCAAGATTCGTCAAAATCTTCCTTGCCGTTATAAAGTCTATTAAAAACGTTGATGTATGGATAGGTGTGGGGCCCATTGGGGTAGGGGTGGGTACCCCTATCCCCACCCCCATTCCTCAAATCTCCCCCTACCACCTCTCCCAAAATCCATTTGGGGAGACTAGGGGTAGGGGTGTTTTGGGGGCAAGTCCCTCTTCCCCCACACCCAAAACTCATTTCCTCCATTTTTTTACAATTTCAATTCTAAATTTTCAATTCAAAAATCAGAATTCGAAATTTGGAATCCGGATATTCCAATCTTTAATTTGACACTGTTAAAATATTCAATCCAAAAAGTAATAAAAATATAATACAAAATACAATACAATACAAAATAAAAAATTAATATATAAGTAAAAATAAAAATAATATATATATATATATATATATATTTTAATTTTGAGGGAAATGGGGTTTCGGGTTTGGGGGGAGGTACCCCCACCACCTCCCCAAAATCTATCGGGAAGTAAAGTTTGCCCAAACCCCTACCCCCAAAATCCATTTGGGAGTAAAATTTGCCCTCAAAAACCCCATGGGGGCTGTGGGGGTCGTGGGGGATAGGGCCCTATGGGGAAACGCCCATCTCTAGGTTGATGTTGATAGGAGATGATCCACCCCCACACCCGCCCCCAAAATCCATTTGGGAGTAAAGTTTGCCCCCAAAAAACCCATGGGGGGCGTGGGGGATGGGGCCACATGGGAAAACGCCCATCCCTAGGTTGATGTTGATGGGAAATGACTAGTTTGCTCTCAGCTTTTAAATCCTATTATAAAATATTATTATTAAAATTTAAAAGAAAAAAAATATATCTCTCTTTTCCTTTCTCTCTCACACGTTACTGGTTTTTTTTTTTTTTCTTTCTTCCTTCATCAAACATTATCTCACAGACTCACATATCTCATCATCAAACCCAAGCTCCCACATCATCATCATCATCAAACCCTAGCCACCCAAACCTGATATTGCCCCTTAACCACTGCCGCCACCCAAACTCGCACCCTAACAACCACCATCGCCCAAATCTTCCACTCTAACCCAAACCACTGAGAGGAGATTCAGATCCAGTGCCAGATCTCCCTCGTCAATTTTTTTTCCAATCAATAACTCAAAACCTACCAATAATTCAAACCTAAGAGAAAGATGGTACAAGAGAAACCAGAAGTTAGAGAGAGAGAGAGAGAGAGAGTGAGAAAAACCAGAAGTTAAAGCAAGAGGGCGCGAGAGAGGACGTGCAAGTTGCAGAGGTAATGACAGAGACAACTGGAGAGAAAGAAGGAGATTAGAGAGGCAAAATAGATTGGTTACAGATGAGAGGGATTGAGGGTTTACAGATAAGAGAGATGGAAAGATGCTGTGAGATTTTTTCTTTCTTTTTCTTTTGGGGTATTTAATTATTTTATTTTAAATTATATTATTTAATTGTTTTTGTAACATTTTATTTTTTAGAGAGAAAACCAAAAGTAACCATCCAAAACATTAAACTTTTGTTTATAACCACTTTTGAAGTTATAATCGTTAATAACCACTTTTTTGAGAAATTACCTCAATACCCACATATATAAACCTTAAAAACCAAAAACATGAGCAGTTGAGATTAACAATTAAAGAGAGAAAAGAGAGAAAGAGACATTGTCACCGAGAGAGAAGAAAAAAAGAAACGGTGTCGCAGGGAGAGAAGAGAGTGTCGTCGTGGTCTCCGGAGCAGCCAGAAGAGAAGAGGTCGCCATCACAGCCTAGAGACAAACCCACCATTCTCTTCTCACTTGACATTTTTCTTGCGATTTCATGTTAAGAACATGTTTACGAAATAATAAATGTTGAAATGTATCAATTTTGGGGGTTGATTAAGTTAAAGTCTGGTATTTTGGATGATTTGAGACTAGATGTTGGAGTTTGGTTTTTTTAAAAAAATTGAAAGAATGAAATCTTCGACAAACTTTAAATCATGCTTTAAATCTCTAACATAAAACTTGAAATCTTCTGGAAAAAAAAAAAGAAAAAAACCTTGATTGAAGTCTTACCCAGAAACTTGAAATCTTACCAAGAAACTTGTCACCATTTCAAGTTTTTATACAAGATTTCAAGTTTTCGAACCAGTGAACTTGAAATCTTCTGAAAAAAACTTAAAACTTTATTTAATTCGATTCTTCACAAAACACACAAAAATGATGCAATAACGCTAAACTCATGTTAAGGTTGCTGTTTACAACTCAATTAATGAACAAATTAAAGATATTTACACACCAAATACCAATTTAGAGCAGATTGAAATTTTGTTTCAAGTTTTCACTTCTTCAAATCTTCAACGCAATTCTGAAATCAAACCATCCTCTAGTTAGTCGATTTGCAGGGATAACAATGGTTCGGCCATATTGGTGTTCGATTTGCAGGAAGAGGAACAATGATCGGAAATCGTTGATAAAGAATGAACAAAGAAGAAGGAAGAAGACGGTGAACAGTGAAGAAGAGGGTGAGAAAGAGAAAAATAAACAAACCAAGATAGAAATATTAATATGGGCACATCTTGGTAATTTATGAACACCCACTGAATTTTTTTTTCAAAACATGGTTATTAACAATTAAAGTTTCGTATATGGTTAAAAACAAATTTCTCATATTTATAGCGGTTATTTTTAGCAATCTCCACTATTTTTTATTTAAATATTTCATTTTAGATTTTAAATTACTAAACTAACCTTAAAAATTAACTACCACATCATTTTTTTAATTGTTGTGTAACAGTATGGGCAAAATGAAGATTCCCAAAGCGTGTGTGTTAACGCCACATCATTTTTTTAATTGTTGTGTAACAGTAGGAGCAAAATGAAGATTCCTGAAGTGTGTGTGTGTTAACTGCCACATCATTTTTTTAATTGTTGTGTAACAGTAAGGTAAAATGAAGATCCTGAAGTGTGTTAGTGTTAACTGCCACATCATTTTTTTAATTGTTGTGTAACAGTAAGGTAAAATGAAGATCCTGAAGTGTGTGTGTTAACTGCCACATCATTTTTTTAATTGTTGTGTAACAGTAGGGGCAAAATGAAGATTCCCAAAGTATGTGTGTGCCGTGTAGAGATGCTCGTTATCTCTAATCCCAACATGTCCCCCTCCCCCTCATTTTTCCATTTGTAGAAAATGAGGATAGAGAATTTTGGAGGGAGATATATTCACCCCGAATCCCGGTTTTTCATTTTTTTCTGTTTTTCCCGTCTCTCCCGTTTCTCCATTTCCTCATTTTCCCATTTAACTAAAAATTAAAAATTAAACTAAAAAAACAAACATTCTATTACGAATCTGGAGATGAGATTTTAGATTTAGGTTTTAGGTTTTGTTTTTAAAAAGAGTAAATGAGTATATATAGTTAAGGTTTTCAAAAAAATAAAAAAATAAAAAGTATATATATTATAATTATATTCATATATATTTGGGGGAAATGGAAAAATGGGGATGGGTCCCCATCTCCATTTCAATTTTGAGGGTGAAAATCATCCCCATTCCCCTCCCTCGTAAAAATAAATAAATAAATAAAATAATAAAAAATAAAAAATCCCAAAATAGGGACGGGGACCTAGGGATCTGAGGGAAAAATGTGCGTCTCTAATTAGGATTACTTTTACTTGAGAATAATGACTTATTTCTCAAGTGTTTGGTAAATTTTCTAAAAGCAGTTTATTGTACAATTTGCTCCTTCTATAATCAGTTTTTGAGAAGTTGGTTGGGGTAGCTTTTGAAAGTTGATTATAGAGAAGCTAGTTTATTGTTTATGTAATATCCACAATGCCCTCGTTATTTAATTTAAATACAATATTACCCTTATTTTTATTAAGAATATAATAAAAAGTAAAAAGTAAAAAAAAAATTAAAATATATAAAAAATTATCGGAAACGGTGGCCACCACCGGAAGTTGATGTTGAAGGAGGATCGGCATTCTCCGACGACAGCCAACTCCTCCTCCAGAATAAAGTGGAGGAACATCACCGAAGGTGGACATCTCTGGCATTTTGAAGTTTTCATTTATTTATTTTTTAAGTTTTCTTAATATTTAATCATTTATTTTTTAAATTTATGATATTTAAATTTTAAATATATAATTATTATACTAATTTATTATTTTTCATATTAAATGATGTCTATCTTTATCATTTCAATAAATACATTTCCCACCTTTTTAAAAGCAGAGAAATTTTAAAATTTAATTTACTAAACACCTGTCCACTTTTTTGTTAAACTGATTATTGCTTCAGATAAGTCTTAAGTGGATTTTTTTTAAGTAAGACAATCTCAAACATAACCTACTTTTATTGTTAATGAGAATCACTAGTTTTATTATTGCTTAAGTCTTAAGTAGATTTTTTTTAAGTAAGGCAATCTCAAACATAACCTACTCTTATGGTTAATGAGAATCACTGGTTTATATATACGCTCACATGTAAAAATCTTTATCAAACTATTATCAAAACTTTTGGATAAAAATAAAAAATAAAAATCAAATTAGTTCCAAACGTACAATAATTTATATTTTTTTTTTCGAACCTCACGAAATGAGAAATATTATTGAAAAAAAAAAAAAAAAAAACCTACTATGAGTGAATAGTTTCTAATATTTGTATTTTAATCCAAACCTTCTCATAATTCATAATTGTAGTTGCTTTTTGATTTTTTGATTTTTTATTTTGGAAGTACTACAACATTGCTTTTTTGATTTTCAAACATGCAGAATCAACTTTAACTTTTGTTGACAAATATGTTCATATTATTATCAAAAGCTCCAACTTACCAAACAATAGACTTTTGTTGTCTCTTTTTTAAGTATCATGATGTGACACTTTTCTATATATCAAACCCCTATAATTAATTACTAATCAGTATTCACCATTATAGTCCTCATTTAGATAAACCATCAATTTTAAATAAATGGAAACAACGACAACAGCAAGAAGAAGATGCTCTTATTCTTCTGTTTCCTCCTTGTTAATGGCAACAATATTCGTAACACTAATGATATATCCATCTCATGCTCAATTAAACGCTACGTTTTATGCAACGACATGTCCAAACGTATCCACCATTGTACGAAATGTTGTTCAACAGGCTTTGCAAAGTGATGCCAGAATTGGTGCCAGCCTCATACGCCTCCATTTCCATGATTGTTTTGTCAATGTAATTGTAAATCCAATCCATCTATGAATATTTTCTCTTAATTTTTTTTGGACATATATAATTATTTATGTATGTTGATTTTGTTATAGGGCTGCGATGGCTCAATTTTGTTAGACAACAGTGGAAGCATACAGAGTGAAAAAGATTCTGGTCCAAACACAAACTCCACTAGAGGTTTTAATGTTGTTGACAACATTAAGACTGCTGTCGAAAATTCATGCCCTGCTGTTGTTTCTTGTGCTGACATTCTTGCGCTGGCCGCGGAAGCTTCTGTTTCTTTGGTAAGTATGTTAATTATATTGTGCTTAATTTCTAAAAAGCATTTTAAGGGGTCTTAATTGTGCTTAATTTGCAGTCAGGAGGTCCTTCATGGAATGTTCTATTAGGAAGGAGAGACAGTTTGAGTGCCAACCAAGGTGGAGCCAATACTTCAATTCCCTCTCCTTTTGAAGGCTTAAGCAACATCACTTCCAAGTTCTCTATTGTTGGTCTAAACACAAGAGATCTTGTTGCATTATCTGGTAAATTAACAACATTTATATTTACTTTCCTTTTGTGTGATTAATTTAATTATATGTAATTACGTAGGTGCGCATACTTTCGGACGTGCTCAATGTCGATTGTTCAGCAACAGACTATACAATTTCGGTGGCACAAACAATCCTGATCCAACATTGAATACATCATATTCGACAAGTCTGCAGCAAATATGTCCACAAAATGGGAGTGGATTTTCACTAGCCAATCTTGATCCCACAACTCCAGATGGTTTTGACAATAATTACTTTTCAAATCTTCAAAACAATCAAGGTCTTCTCCAGTCAGACCAAGAGTTGTTTTCAACAACCGGAGCTGCCACTGTCACTATTGTCAACAGTTTTGCAAGTAACCAAACTGCATTCTTTCAAAGCTTTGCTCAGTCCATGATTAATATGGGAAATATCAGCCCATTGACTGGTAGCAGTGGAGAGATTAGATCAGATTGTAAGAAGGTTAATGGAAGTTAATTAACCTGCTAGTGTGAATCAGTTTTTAAATTTACTTTCCTTTTCAATAAAATTTACCCACCTTTTTTTTTTTTTAATTAAACAAATTATGACTGCAATTACCACTAACTTCATAAGTGTTTATGCAATCTGTCCTAATTTCACACATAAACATAATCCTTATAGTATTATTGGATCATCTTGACACAATGTTTAACTTGTATAAGAAGTTTATCTCCCAAACTTTGATAATAATAAAAGACAAAATTGGAGAAAGAAACACACAAGGCACAGGTTCATGATCGTCAATGCTGTTGCATCTTGTATAATGCCACACCTGGCAAATCTCACAGGCCAACATTCTCTCTCCATCATCATCCTTGGCCCCACACACCCAATCAACCGTCCAATTCTCGGCCCCACCTTCGTACCTCAGCTCCGTACCCAAGTCCACCCCACACCCTCTCACCTCAACCTCCACATGGCATGGTCTCCCTGCACCCGACCACACCCGATCCTGATCCTCCTCTAATTTTCTCATTTTTACAACCGACATATACAATACGTGTCCCTAAGTGCACATTGCACCGCCGATATCATTTCGTTGACCGTCGCTCGCAGTCAGACCACCACCAGCTCTCCCGGCGGTAATGGTCGACTCAACTCAGTCACTAACTCGTCATAACTCGGCATAACCCAGCAAATTAATTTCGATAAGTTTTCCTCACTGTCACCTTTAAACTGCCACTCTTTAACAAAACTCTTACTGTTTAAAATCGTCCGAGTTGCCAAACTCACCGGGTGAGACTCGGGATAACCCAATAGAACATTCTTGTATAATTTCAACATATCTCCATAAACATCTCGACCTGTTTCAGGAGTCAGAGTAACACTGTGTGACTCGGTTTTGTTTCAGTGAACTCTGCTTTTTGAACATCTTGAAGATAGAATTCTAACAATTTGGTAATTGGGTTTATCGAACGACGAACAATTCGATCTTCCACGACAGTTTTATGGATAGTTTTGAGCAAAAAATCGATCAAACCTGTGTCTCCAACGTGTTTTCTTGCTTCATCTCGCAATTCCTGACGAGTAACGCTACCTCCACTGTTTGTTCTTGCGTGCTCTACTAATATGTTGACGATTATTTTTGCGGTGTACTCGAGTCTTTGAGCATTCCATCTGGAGATCTTAGAATCTGGATTGCTCTGTTGTACATGTGCTCTGTAATTCCAAAACTTCCATGACAGAATTTATAGCCCCAATCGCCAAACTTCGATTGCTACGTGCTCTGTATGCGACAGCATGTAGCAATCGAAGATCCGTGCCTTTCTTCATCAACAAATCATGCACTGATATTTTTCTGAAATAAATATTTAGAAGAAAAAAACAACAATAAAACAAATCTATGAATAAAAACTTTGATTTCAAATTGTAATAGCTAATCTTTTTGAATTCTTACTGGGTACGGAGACATGAACAGAGACAATCCCAGAGATTCATGAGCTCTTCTCCGCAGAGATAGTTGGAGTAGTCTTTGGTTCCATTGATGGAGAGAAGATGACCATAGCCATTGCAATGAATGACACCATGTAAGAGATGGGTGTCGAATTCGATCGAATCCATGTTTAGAGGTCTGCTCCATTTTATATTTTCTGGTATTATCAAGTGGTACCTCCGTTTTGATACAAAATGGTGACTCCAACCTTCAGAAATTACAACCAAAAAAATGATTGTTAGATTTGTAATACTAAGATTGAAGTGAAATCTTGAAGAGCGATCCAAACCCATCTAAAAAATGAATCTCACCAACACATCTGCAGAAGTCGCAGAAGGGGTCGGATGATTGTTGAACATTTTGTTCTACTATGTAAAGAGGGAAAACGACGCCATTAGTTTCACAGAGGAACAAAGTGCACCAAACGGGATTGTTTTCGACGATATAGTCTTCTTTCTCGGAGCATTGTTGAAGAAACAATCTGATGTTATCTCTAAAGGGACCGTCCATGGGAGACGCTGGAGTGGCAAAACTGTGAATAGTGAAGATTTTTGGGGTTCTTTTTTGTTTTTTGCAGGATTCAAAAGCAGTTATCGCCATTGAAGAGAAAATGCAAACACAGAGAGAGAGACAAAGAGAGAGAGAGAGAGGAGAAGAAAAGAAGTTATGTTCCGTTTCTCGTGTGTGTCGGGTTGGGTCGGTGAGGAAATTTGAAAAGTGATCTGACGGATTTATCCTTTCGAAGGCGGGAGATTTTGAGCGTAGCGTTTTAGTGTTTTGGTCATTTTAGAGGGATTGATAACTGACTTTTTTTTTTGTTTTTTTTTTTTCCTTTTTTTTTCTATTTCAGAAAATCAAATTCCACATCTAACGATTGTGGGTAGGGATAGACATTTCTCCCATGAAGACCATTCCAACGGACCCCACTTCCATTTGGGGTTAGGGTGGGGATTATGGCAAAAGCAACCAAAAAGAACTAATATGTTTATAATAAGGTTGGGATTATTGAATGTTAGGCTATTCCTAAAAATGGGAACAATCTGTTCCAAAATCTAGTTTTCATGGTTAACTTCCAAGAAACACTATTTGTAGTAAGTTCATTGCTCTAGTTGTTTGTTTCCCGGTGTTTAGTGCCTGTTTCTGTTTTAGGTATAAAAAATATAAAAATATAAAATAAAAATAAAAAACTAATAGTGAGTAAAAGCTGAATAACATATTTTTTTTCATCAAAAATTGAATATAATTGATAAGTTGTTTGTTTTTTTAAGTTCCAAAAATATGGAAATTAACACTTTTACATCTATGTCTTTCCGACTACTATTTGTTATATATTTACTTTTTAATATAATGACATACGACTATAACAAGTAATTTAAATACTTAAAAAAAAAAACAAGTAATTTAATAATTTTTGTTTAAAACATTTGTAGTTTGAGACCCTCACTTATGTTGTTCTTGTACATGGAACTTTGATAATTTTAATGAATGATCTCATCCCAAATTATATAAGTTTACAAGCAATTGTATTGCCATTAAATGCTTAAAACAAGAAATTTGTATATTAATATGGTTAGAGTTGAGAGAGAAGGCAAAACTAAAAATACATTAGCATTGTGAGAATAGTTTTGGAAGTATAATGATCGAATCAAAATTGGTATGATTTTAGCCCTCATTTCCTTTTCTTTTTGCTTGATTCTCAAGCATTTCCCCGTGTTTTAACGACGTTAATCAAGTGTTTCGGGTTTATTTATGCCATAAGGGCATTTGTGAAGAAGAGATGGATTTAGCACAAAAAGTGCAATAAAAATGTGAGAAACAAGGTATTGTCACCCTTTGATGGTGTCACCTTGAGCACACGGCGACAGAAGGCATGAAACATTAAGGACTCAAGCCAAGAGTTGTCGTGGTACTATTGCTGTGACGACCAAAACGCGATAGAGAGATTAAATCCTGAAAATCAATCAAGTATGGTGTCATGGTGGGATGTCGTTATAAGCCAAACCACGATAGAGGAGATGAAATCCTAAAAATCAATCAGATGTGGCGTCGCGGTGAATTGTTGCTCTTTGACATACTGCGATAGAGAAGTTGAAACCCAAGAAAACCATCAGGTCTGGCGTCGCTGTTTTATGTCGTCATGAGACCAAACAGGCGACCACTCTCAAGATCTTAGATCTCCTAATCGCATTTCCAATGTCATTGCCGTCATAACCACGAAAAAGATGAGAATAGCCACAACAATCGAATCTCAGAATGTGTAACCGTCTGCCGCGGTGGTGTCACTACAGCGACAAAAAACCACGACACCCTGCCACATTAGTATTTCTGGCAATTAACAGTACAAATCTGAGAGCCAATATACATTCTTCTCTTCCAACTAGCCAGAGAGACCAAACATTCCAAGCATGAATTTACAGAGTTTAGATTAGTATTCTCTCATCCATAATTCCCCTCTCAAATTCCTCCATTTCTATAGTTGGACTCACCTTTTCCATCCAAAAACTTAACACCCAATCTTGATTACTTCACCTAACCATTCCTCTCTTTCCATTCTTTATATCTCAATACCTTTGTCACTTACCATAGACATCCACCCATCTAAACACATCCTCATCTTCCACTTTTTGCACTAGGATCATCTAAGGAAAGGAAGGTGGAGCAAGCATTAAAGAAGGAGGCTCATGGGTGATTTTCTTATCTATTACTTTCTTCCCTTTTGAATGTAACTATGTGTAACTAAATCCCCTTTCTAGGGGATAGATGTGAGCAACATTTAGATTTGGGTTTTGCTTAAGCTTTAATATATTTGAATCTCTATTTGTGTTCTATTCATTTTATAAGTACATCTTATTCATTATATGATTGGCATTGTATACCCACTGATTGATCATACTCTTGTTTAGGATAATCTGTTATGCAATCAAACTTGGATTGACACCTTTATATGATTACGAACATAGTTGAAATTCCCTTAACCAATATAGTGTAATATATACATGGGGGGTAAATAGGTATAGACCCAAATACTTCTTCCAAACACAACAATGATGTGCACACTTTGTGTGTCTAACAAATGAATTTTTTTAATCAACACAGGCGGAAATCGATACACAAATGATGCAATCAATACAAGATATGGAAGATAATGAAACATAAAGCGAAACTTGACACAAGTATTTTTACGTGTTAAAACCTCATAAGAGGAAACATCCACGGGTTGATACCCTAACCACCTACAAAGCAATCCACTATGATAGAAAGGACTTACACACTCAAGGCAATCAACTCATAATATCCGCCCTAAGATATCAACTCCTAGTCTTCCCTCAGGCCTAGTGAACCACCTAGCTTACTTCTTATCCGAGATGTGTCTTATACCTCTAGGAAGCAACTTCCTATCCAAGACGCTCACGTCTCTAAGAAGATTTCATTGCTTAGCTATCTGGATCATAAAGATCCTAATCAAGCTTCCCTAGCTCAACCATCCAGAGTATCACACTCCTGGATAAGACTTTTCGCTTGACTATCCGGACCACATGTCATAGTCAAGTCTTCTTGCTCTAATCAAAGTTTCACTCACTTTGAAAGAAACTTCAATCTTTTGCAAGGAAAAATGATCTAAGTGATGCACATGATGCAAACACAATCAAATGGAGAAAGTTGATCACACAAACTCTATAAACATGTCATTTTATAACTAGAATATGCTTTCAACAATCAATCACAAAATAATCTAGAAATCAAAGCATGTGAATCAATAAGAACTAGATTAGAATATTCAATATCATAATCAAAAATCATAGTTCTTAGAAAAATGAAACTAGATCTAGAAATCAGTAATCAAGCTCATCACAAAAACATTTCTAGAATCAATTTTATATAAATCAAGTTTAGCTTTCAAATATGTTCAATCAAAATCACAAAAAGCTATAACTCGAAAATCATTCAAATAAGTCTAAAATAGGAATTAAAATCATGCTAAACATTTTCATCAATCAAATAATAAGATTCATCAAGTTGATCATAAGAAAAATACAGAGAAGATGATTACCAAACAAAAATGATTATCCACGAACTGTGATCAGATGACTACGAATTATGTGGACATATTTTGACTTTGAAAATACTTGGGACTTGTTTCTCTCTTCAAGACCAACATTTTTCCTTTTTAAATCATTCAATTTCGAGTTGAGATGAGAGAGATACGGTGAAACTAAGATCGGAAAAATTGTGAGAAAAACTTCTGTACAAAATAAAATTTGTTTTTCTTTCACACGCTTTGAGTTGCCGTGAGAGAGGGAAATATAATGAGATAGAGTGATCCGGTGAGGTAAGCTCATGTGAGAAACCTATCATATCACCAATAGGAGATCACACCTAAGACACCTCATGCATTTGACTGACCATGCACACCAAAGCTCATGTACATGCAATGTACTTAATAGAAACGCTTTAAAACACAAAATATTAGGGGTGTGCGGCGGATTGGATCCAATGGATTTGCCATGATCCAAGATCCGATCCAATCCAATTGGATCGAAAAAATTGTGATTCGATCTTATCAGATCCAATTTTATAGCGAGATCCTATTCGATCCGATCCAATTACTATTTGATCTGATTCGATCCGATTCGATCCGATCCGATTATAAAATACTTCAATCTAATTCGATCCATCGGATATTATCGGATTGGAAAGTAGTAACATTAAATCCGATATAATCCGATGGATCGAATTAATATAAAGTCATTCGTAATACATAAAAGTTATAATCTGAAATAAATAAAATCAAATAAATTATTTAAACATTACTAATTAATTCAAATAAAATTAACATTAAAAAAATACATGACATAACTTATAAACTCTGTATAATTCAAAAAGTTTATAAACATTATATATCAACTCCAAATTTAAACTTAATAAACCGTGATGTTAATGAATAAGAAAAAAAGAAAAAAAAATGGTGGATTATTGACTGTAGAGAAATTGAGAAAGAAAACCCAAAATAGTAACATTAAAAATTGTATTTTGGTTGGGCATTTACATTATAAAGTAGTGGATAAAATAAATTACCCAATATAAAAATAAGACCTAATATTTTAGGTGGATTGGTGGATTCGGCGGATTTTTAAACGGAAATCCAAGATCCGATTCGATCCAATCCGATCCAATCCAATGGATTTTAGAATTTAGGATCCGATCCAATCACCTCTCTAGATCCGATCCTGCACATCCTTACAAAATATGAATTCAGCTCTCTTCTTGGCAAGAGCTTCATAGGGACAGAGAACATATTTTGGCATGAGCACCACGCCTAACTCACTTGCCCTCCAAGGCCAAGGGAGCAAATGGCAATTTGCAATCTTTTTCCCTTTTGCACCCTTTCGCGCACCTCTTACGTGTTTTAACCGTTCTCCGATCTCTGAACTCCGAATTCTAATCCGTTTTTGGATTACAAACCGTAACTCCCTCATGGACATGGATATCAACAAAACTTTCATAAAAAATATGGAAATCGAAAAGACGAAAACCATGTATGATAAATGTATGGAAAGTTTCGTAACTTCCAACTCGAAACTCGAAAACAAATGAGTGAATAACCAAAATGACCGGAACTCAACAAAGAACATTTGAGAACATTTTCAAGTCCAAAACACATACACACAAACAAATAAACACAAGATCACACTAGCATGCAATTCCTAGAAATAGTCCTAGTACATGCATTTCTACAATGTATGACAATATGAGATCAATGCATGAGTATACTAAAACATGTGAATGTGCTATACTAATATGACACAACTATGCACGGACACTTATGAATGAATTGTGTGTATGTGCGCTTATGCCTTGCAAGAGGAAGAAGAAACTTGATACTTTAGCATCCAAGCAAGCGCTTTTCCTCGTGAAGACGATATTTGCATAAGAAGTTGTTTTTCTCCTTTGAAGCACAAATCAACTAAGAAATACCTAAGCAATTAACAAATACAAATAAAGAGAGTTTTACAATGAAATCAAATCAACACAATTCTAGGACTTTACAATCTCCCTCTTTGGCTATTCCATGGCAAAACCTCATCATCATCATACAATATTCACTCCAATAAACTTAAGGTTGATTGCATTCTCTCATCCTCACATTACAAAGTGATCTCTAGACTAAAAAGTCTTCAAATTGTCATAAGTCTTCAAGAATCCCATCCCTTCTTTGATCATCAAAGAACCTATGAGAAAAATAGCAAACCAAACAAGAGATCTTCTCCAAAGAAGAATGGTGAGCTATTTTCACATAAACAAAAAAAACTCATTTATCTCAAACAAAATGCATTATCTCAAGAAAATAAATGTTTTGACTTTAAAGCTCTCCCTAAGTCTCTCAACCTTGTAAACGAGAATTTTTTTCTCCCCTTAAGATAAGAATTCTCCCCCTAAAGACAAAGTCTCCATTAAAGCACAAAGAGATACACTTCTCACATCTTTAGAACATTTCTCCACATATGGTGAGATGTATATTTCTCCCAATTTTTGTCAAGGAATAGACAAAGGACACCTAAGATAAAGAACGAAATATTAAGAAAACAAGTCGTATAGAAAGCGAAGTTGAATAAACTAAGATCCCTTTAACATATGCTCCACATTATGATTACCAAGTAGACTTGTTCACAATGGAATCACACAATCACACATTCAAGCAATAAGATAAAATATTTCATCACTTTTCAAAGTTCAAGAGAGAATCATAAATTTTCATTAATCTCTCAAAAATATTCTTACATTGCTAATGAATCAAGCACATAAGCAAAATGTGTGTGTGTGTGTGTGTGTGTGTGTGTGTGTGTGTGTGAATGCTTCTCACATATATAGAAGGAGTAATTGTGATTTCAACATGCAAACCATATCCACACCTATCCATCTAAAGCATTTCCAATCTAGGTCAAACCGATATTCATCCGGGATTTTTGCTTTAAAGAGAAGAGATTTCAACATGTGAGCGTGTGTGTGCATGTGGCTCGTTTACTCATTTTTATTTGACAATCCAAGCATTTCACAATTCTCAACTATACTCCATTAAGCCTTTTATTTGCATTTCTTTTAGGCTTATAATCAAAGATTTTATTTTAATGATTCTTTTCAACACTTTTTTGATTTTTCTATCATAAACATATACTTTTCATGACGGCTTTCACTCATCACAATGGCGTAGCCCTTTCCTACATTAGGCGGTTGCACAACCAAGGTGTGTAGCCCTTTCCATAAAGGTTCTCGTTGAGTTCTATGTAGTTACCAAAGCAAAATGGATACATACCATAGGTCATCTATCATGTACTAAGCAATAGGCTTCTAGATGCATCCATAATCTACATATATTCGACAACAAATACTCAAAACTAAAACATATAAGAGAAGCATTTGTACACTTTTTCAAAAATAAGATTTTCAAGCTCAAGTGCATGCTCTAAAAACAATAAAAGATCCTTGTTTAAGATCATTACTTCTCATGTGAGTGGCTCTCAAAGATATTGATATCAATTGAAATAAAGTTTTACTTATCAAGCTACTCACAATCACACATAGACAATAATCAATACAAATCATGCCAATGGATCTTCGAAGAGTTTTAAACCTCTTATGTCTAAGGGCTTAGTGAACAAATCCGTAAGTTGATTTTTAGTAGACATATGCTCTAGAGAAACAAATGAAATGATGCCTAATGACTATGTGCTTTGTGCCATACACACAAAGAGTTGAAATGATGAAATAGGATGCAAGCTTTTAGAATAAAGAAATATCTTAGCAAGATTTTTCACCAATGAAAAGTCTCCGCTCTTTTTATGAACTCTCTTGGTCGTTTGTCCTCATGACAACAAGTTGTTGGTGTGTCATCCCAATAGAATAAAGACCAAACACTTTTAACTCAAACAATCACATGAAAATGACTTTCTCTAAAAGTCTTAACAAAAATAATACCAAATAGATTCTAAAATTCAACTTCTTTAAAGTTGATCAATAAATTTTTACTATCATGGTGAAAGTATGAGAATATCAAATTCATGTATTGACTAGAGTCACCAAGTTTGAATACTAGACCTAGCATATTACAAATAGCTTAGTCAAGCATCAAACTTAGAATTCTTATCAAACAAGAACAAAAAATATATTCTCATATGTGCTACTCAATCAAGTATGAGAAAACTCACATTTGACCATACTGGTTTTAGGTGAACCAACACAATCAACATCATGATCATTACACATGGCAATATAAAATCTACAAGATAAATCATCAACTATCTTTTTCATGAAAACATCACTCATATTAAACTCATCATTTTTGCCACGCACAAATATATCATCAAAACTTTTCAAATGAACATAGTTAACACTCTTCTTAACCAACTTTTTCTCAACATTTTTCTTAACATGATTATCATTAATATGCATGTCATTCTTTTCAATCCAAATCTTCTTAGTATGTTTCTTCACATGAATATGATCAATATGCATATTTCTCAAAACATCAAAGCTATTATCATGTTTAGAAACTTTCAAAGAAGATTTATCCATTTCATAAGTATGCACATTATTCTTCTTAACCCAAACTTTCCTTGTTGATTTCTTTTCCTTAACATGTTCATTATGCATAGTCTCTAATGCCCTAACATGTTTAGAAACAACAAACGGAAGTCTTTTCATCTCATTAGCATGCATCTCATTCCCTAGTTTGCATTGTCTAATATACTCATAGCATTTAGGTTTGATATGCCCAACAACATTGCAAAAATGACAAACTGGGGTAAACCTAGAGATGTTATGTTTAGTTCTAGACTTAAACTCAAGCTTAGGAGAAAGAATAGGTAACTTTTTCATATTTTTATCATGTTCCACAATTACTAGTTTGCGTTGCCTAATATATTCATAACACATAGGCCTAATATGACCAATCACATTACAATAATGACAAACCGGAATGAATTTAGAAAAGTTACCTTTTTGGTGTGCATGCTTTGGTTGAGAAGTTCCTTAACTCTTCTTGTCTTTGCCGTTGATCTTAAAAGGAATAATAGTTTAGTCTTTCTTCTTCTTGGACTTTCTTGACTTGTTCTTGGTTGTAGGAGTCTTTTTGACTTCTTCTACAAAACCCAAGCCACTCTTATCTCTATGATGCTTTCCAAGTTTTATCATTTCATCAAGCTTAATGGCTCCAATCTTCATGCCATTAATAGACTCTTTGAAAGCTTTGACTTCACCTCTAAGCTCACACTCCTTTATCTTCACGATAGTCAAAGAGTTCTCCTTTTTCTTAATCTCTCCTTCCATGGCAAACAACTTCATAGTAAGGTCAGTGTCCTTCTTGAACTGTTCCACGTGCAGCATCCTGAATCTTTCTAGGAAGAGCATCCAGAAGATGCCATTAGTGAAAGGGTTGTCCGACTCGTCATCTAAAAGTTCATTGCATCCATAATGTCAGATCAAAGCATCCATCTGTCACCTATTATTCTGAACTTCCCTTGTCAAAATTTGTATGAGTATGTCCCTTTCACCTTCCGGTTCTCCACCGAGATTGAAATTAGCTAATTGTTAATCCCGGTATTTGCCAGTCAGTATCTTATTCTTGAACTTCTCGGCCAAGTCCATGCAACCGAACTGTTCCCCTCTAATGCCTCTGGCGATGGTGCCGATCATTATCTTCAAAAGACGACGAGTGATTCCTCTAGTGAGTACACCTGCTAAGTCGGTCCTGATCCCTGTTAGTTTTATCGTGACCTTTCCTTTCGTGGGGGTGCCCATCTTTCTTAGGTTCTTCATTGATTCGGGCCTATTTTAATGATAAAGTTTCAAGTCGGTCAGTTGGGTTCCAACCCATCCTTATTGGCGCATCTGGCGTTGGACCGACTACCATAGAATGCAATCTGCCCTGTTAGTGGTCTGGTGAGTATAGGTTATAGGACGAGGTTAACCCTTCAGTGGTGGAAAGGGTAACTCTGTGCCTAGCCGTGTCGGATACGAGTTGTTATAAGGATTCCCAAAACCGCTGGGCAATTTCCTCGTTGGTCGGAGGAAGTCATTGAATACCTGCCACCACTGTTGATTGATTCCCGACTGTCAAAGTGGCGTCCAGAGATCCCGTAGCATTAAGAGTGATATCGACTCTCCCCGAACCACCTGGCGAGTTCTGGTTGCTTCTGTAACCACTACCATCTTCGTTATCAGCCATTATCTTATAAGGTTCAGAGTTTAACTTTCACACCCCTCTTTCTAGCATCAATTGTTGACGGTGATTCTTGGAAGTCAACCGGTCAACGATTTTGATTAATAAAACCTGCAAAATAAACGTAATAAAAGCAAGAATATCAAAGAGAATAGATTACATGGTAAAACTTTGGTGATTGGAGAAACGTCCTCGAGTCGTCATTGGGCCACTAAGAAACAAATCCATTATTTGTAAATCGGTGTTACACACTCTGATCTCTCTCTCGCAAGATGCTTATATCTCTGTACAATGCTTTTTACAGGTGTATTTATATAGTTTCATTAGGGTTTCCTAAGCCTTGGCATACAAGTAGAGGATTATAGAGTCGTGTTTAGGGTTCTTCTTTGCTACGCATTTAATGTAGTTGTTCCCAAATCTGTTTAGGATTCCTAACGTCTTGGAGAAAATTTATGTTTGTTTCCTTGTTGAACTCCTTCTGACAGTTGTATACTAGTTGATTTACAATTGCCTATTCTAGTCGAGTTACTTTGCGTGTGGAGGAAATCTTTCCTACTTTAGCCGAGTAGAGTCGATCAAACGAAGTCCTTACTCGCCAAGGCTAGTCTTGCTTAAGAAGATCCCATAAGGGTTCTATTGATGACATGTCGCTTGCCAATTTGTTATTTATTGACTATTTGACTTTTGCTTATATGGCGTGACTAGTCCCACGCTTCTGGGTTTGTGTTTGGTAATCGAGAACTAGGTTGAACTGGTATGGGTTTGTGGTTGGAATTTGTTTTCTCATTTTTTTTTATATAATTATTTTTTATTTTTTAAATAAATAAATCCCCACCATCCATCTAAGATTTGGATGGTGGAGGTTAAAAATATTTTATTTTTAAATTGTTTTAAATTTTTAGCTTGTTAGAAATTTTTTTCTCATTTTTTTATATAATTATTTTTTATTTTTTAAATAAATAAATCCCCACCCTCCATTGAAGATTTGGATGGTGGAGATTTAATATATATTTTTTAAATTGTTTTAAATTTTTAGTTTGATAGAATTTTTTTTCTCATTTTTTTATATAATTATTTTTTATTTTTTAAATAAATAAACCCCCACCATTTTTTATTTATTAAATCTATTTTTAATTTTAGTATTTTAATTTTTAATTAAGGGTAAAACGTTCTTTTCCATGTCATGAGCAACCTTCAGGGGCAATACTGTCATTTAGGCCGACTGACATGGCAGAAACTATTTTTTGACAGATTCTGTCACAGAATGACTAAAAGTTATAATACAAAAAAATCATGGACTAAATGCAAATTAAGACAAACTATGAGAACTAAAATGCAATTCTCCCTAAAATAAAAAAATCAAACAGGAGTTATTGCCAATTTCCTAGCTAATGAAGATCAATTAACATTTTCTCAAAATGCAGTTGGTTATTTGCAATTATTCCTATTTTCAATTTTATTTTAGTTTTACGGGTTGCGTAAATGTTTAACATAACAAATCTAAGAGTTTCGGTTTAACACAAATTACCATTAACACTATGAACATTGACTAATGAGTAATGGAAGGATTAAAGTTAGGGATGGCAATGGGGCGGGCTCGGGGCAAGTTGGCTCTTCCCATACACCGCCCCATTTATTTTTTAAAAACTTATCCCCTCATAAAACTCCATGATAGATGGAGTGGGGCCGGGCGGGGTGGGGTACGCTTTCCCCATCCCCACCCAATTAACCCATTTAACCCATTTATCAAAATCATTTATTAAAATCTTATCAAAAAAATATTATTTATTAAATAATAAATATATAGCCTAATTAATATAATATAATAAATAAAATAATTCTAAAAAACTATTGAAAATCATCGCATTAACATAAATCACAAAACTAAAAAAATAAATTCAATCATTTTAAAACATAAACATTGAACTAAATAATAAAAAATAAAGATTAAATTTTAAGCAGGGTGGGGCGAGGCCTAGCGGGGATTATAAAAACCCATCCTCGCCCTATACCCATTGCGGGTTATACTATCCATCCACATCTCTGCCCCATTCCCATCAAATTGAAACTCATCCTCACCCCATAAGTGCAGATCCCCATAGGGCCCCGTCCCCGCGAGTTATTTTTTCATCCCTAATTAAAGTGATATATTTTTGATAAAGTAGAGACTAAAATTATTAATATTGCAAAATATTTGAAAATGCATCAAACAGTAGGGATGTTTGTGAAATTTTCCCTTCAAGAAATGATTTGAAAGTGAAAACGAGCGAGTGACAGAACATGATAGTGTTAAATGGAAAACGAGTAAGGCCACACACACACAGAGTCACATACCCACTGTAGGGAGTCGATCGACGATTGAAAAGGATCCGGTCGGGTTGAATTAGGCCCAAAGCAACTATCTTGGTTCGTCAGTTGTAGAATGTCATTCGAAGATGGTTTTGCTTGTGAGATGGGACTTTCGACTATGACAAGTTGTCACCTCTGTTAAACCTGTAAACAAATAAGGAAACAAAAAGAACAGAAAATAAATAATGATGAAAGTGGGATATGTGATATTAGATAGCCTTAGGTACGCTTGGGCTGAGCAGTCTGATCGTGATCTGAAAATCCATTCCAATTCCGATTGACAGAATTCTTAATAAATTCAATATGCTAATCTTAAGCTTTTTTCCCCTCCCTTTCTCAGGTTAGTGAAGGTCCTTTTTATAGGTGCTCAATTTCTCTGTAACGGTCAGAGTAGGTTAGAATCACGTGGAGAGATTTAAGGAGAGATTCTCTCCACGTTTGAATGGTTCTTTTTACTGGTGTTGATAGTATTTTTGACTTGGTCAGTCAACAATACTGATACCAGTATCGGGTCGACCAACGTTGCAGGCTTGGGCTGATCCTAACATCATTACGTTCTAGGCCTTTGCACGTTGGGCCTATAAGCCATTTCTGGCTACCACAGTTTGCCCCACACTCTCTAAAAAATGGAATCGCCAAGTTTAGAGAGTGACCCTGGTTAAGTCGTCACAAGTGAGCCATGTCGAGTCATAAGGTTTCAAATAACGTTATCTTAAAGGGTCATCGTCGAATGAAGAATAAGATCGAAAACACAATAACTCCTATTTTGAAACGACCTGTCGTCTGTAGGTACTGTATAGGCTTAGGCCATTATATCGATAAGATGGTTGCGTTTGGGTTTCCCATGCTGGTGTCAGACGCATTAAATTCGGGTGCAGCTTTTAAAGTTTGAATTTTGAATCTGCGGTTGTTTAGATAAGTTGGCAACTGAAAGGGCATGGACACATGTCAGACTAGGTCTTATGTACTTGCAGTTATGTTGCTTGCCTTTAAAAATGGCGTTTCACCTGTCGATCGACAAGGTGTTGTTCGGTATGACCACAGTATCTCTGGAAGTTTTTCTGCCCATTGACTTTTTTCTGCTTCTAAACGTTTTTTGAGTGAATTGATGATTGTTTTGTTCGTCGACTCCGCTTGTCCGTTAGCTTAGGGATAACGTGGTGTTAAGAAGCTAAGTTTTATTCCATATTTGTCGCAGAAATTCTTGAAGTCGTATGATATAAATTGGGATCCATTGTCGGTCACTATTTCTCTAGGTATGTCGAACCTGCAAATGATGTTTCTCCATACAAAATTGCGTACCTCAATGTCATGTACTTGTCGGAAGGCTCCGATTTCGACCCATTTGGTGAAGTAGTCCTTCAACGCGAGCATGTAGACGATGCCTCTTAGAGCTTCGGGTAGTTTGCCTACAATGTCCATTCCCTACTTCATAAAAGGCCAAGGGGCGGAAATTGAATTTAACGTACCTGGTGGAAGATGTGATACTGGCACGAATCTTTGGCATTTGTCACACGACTTTACATGGTTCTAAGAGTCTGTACGTATCGTTGGCCAGTAATATTCTGTTGTAATCGCTCTATTTGACAAGCTTCATGCTTCTCGTGGTGTTACACATCTCAAGTAGGGTCCTATAAAAGATTTTTTGTAAAGCTTACCATACATGATACAAAACTTTACGGCTTTTGCTTTGACTTTTCTGGCGTCGGATCTGTCCCCTGGTAAAATGTCGGCTTGTAGATAGGCCAGTATGGGATCTATCCAACTCTTCCCATGGTCGACAGGTGTCAAAACTTCATCTGTTTGTATAGTTAGGGACATGAGATGGACAACGGAAATTGATTTGGTATCGTTTGACGTTGTCGACCCAAGACCTGTAAGTGTGTCTGCTCGTGAATTTTCTATCCTTGGAATCTGTTGAATGTCGAATTCGTCGAATGCAGACTGAAGTTGTTTGGCTTTTGCCAGATATGCCGCCATTCTTTGATTTCTGGCTTCGTACGAACCGGTCATCTGTCGAACAACTAGTTGTGAGTCACTTTGAACTTGGATTTTCTTGATGTTTAAACTCTTTACAAGGTCGAGCCCGGCGATCAGGGCTTCGTATTCGGCTTCATTGTTCATCGCGCGGAAGTTACAATGGATCAATTGTTCTAAGATGTCTCCCAATGGGGATTTAAGTACCAGACCTAGTCCGCTCCCTTTTATGTTACTAGAACCGACGATCGACAATGTCCATTTTTCATCTTTCACGTTTTCCGTCATGGCTACTGACTCTTGTTCGGCCTACACATTCTCAAACGGAGTAAAATCTGCTATAAAATCGGCTAATACCTGAGATTTCAACGCCGCCCGTGGGTGGAAGCTGATTTCGTGCTCGCTCAGTTCCACAGCCCATTTTGTCAACCGACCTTAAAGCTCTGGTTTATGTAATATACTCTTAAGTAGGTAAGTAGTTAATACCTTAATAGGATGGCATTGGAAGTATGGTCGAAGCTTTCGAGCAGCGACGACAAATGCTAATGCCAATTTCTCCAGTCGACTATACCGAGTTTCTACGTCGAGAAGTGCTTTGCTCATGTAGTAAACTGGGTGTTGAATGTTACCTTCTTCCCTAATTAAGACGGCGCTTACTGCCATATCGGATACTGCTAGGTACACAAGCAAAATTTCGTCATCTTTGGGTTTCAACAGTAATTGTGGTGTGGTCAGATAATGTTTTAGGTCTTGTAGTGCTTTCTCACAACTGTCGTTCCATTCAAATGCTCTGTTTTTTCTTAAGGTATCGAAGAACGGATGGCACCGCTCAGAGGACTTAGAGATGAACCTGTTTAGAGCGACCACTCGACCTGTAAGTTTCTATACATCCTTGATACACCTTGGTGATTCGATCCCTTGGATTGAATGAATTTGATCTGGATTGGCTTTAACGCCTCTTTGGGTGACCAAGTAACCTAAAAATTTTCCTGAGGAGACATCAAACGAGCACTTAGCAGGGTTTAGTTTCATACCGTATTTGTCGATAATGTCAAACGACTGTCTTAGGTCCTCAATGTGCTGTTGAGCCATTAGCGATTTGACCAGCATATCGTCGATATATACCTCCATCGTCGTTCTAAGCATGTCGGCAAACATTTTGTTGACAAGTCTGTGGTAGGTCGCCCCTACATTTTTTAAACCAAAATGCAGTACTTTATAGCAAAAAGTACCTCGTTCTGTCACAAATGTTGTTTTTTCTTGGTCGTCTGGATGCATCAAGATTTGATTGTAGCCTGAATATGCGTCCATGAAACTAAGTAGCTCGTGTCCTGATGTAGCGTCGACTAACATGTCAATGTGAGGTAGAGGGAATGAATCTTTTGGGCATGCTTTATTGAGGTTCGTGAAGTCGATACAAACGCGCCATTTGCCATTCTTCTTTTTGACGACTACTACATTTGCTAGCCAATCCGAGTATTTCACTTCTTTAACCGAGCCGATATCGAGCAGTTTTTGTATCTCTTCATTGATTACTTTGTTTCTTTCTGGAGCAAATTTCCTTCGTTTTTGTCTTACTGGCTGGTGTTTGGGGTCTACCTGTAATTTATGAACTATTACTTCTAGTTCGATCCCGATCATATCTTCATGCGACCAAGCAAAACAGCTTCGTCGTTCATTCAAGAAATCAATCATTTGCTCACGTATTTCGATTGGTAGTCTAGATCCAACGAAGACCTTGCGCTCTGGTCGATCGGGATCTATCGATATTTCATCGAGTTCTTCCATTCTCGGCGTCTTTGGAGTGGGCTCGACGTTGTTTCTCTGTAATTGCTATAATTCTTCTTTCTTTTTCTTCATTGCGTTTTGATAACATTCTCTGGCTGCCCTCTGTTCACCTTTTATTTCTCGTACTCCCCATTTTGTTAGGAATTTGATCATTTGATGATATGTCGACGAGATTGCCTTCATCTCGTGTATCCAAGGCCTGCCTAAGATTGCATTGTATGGAGATTAGCAATTGAGTACTAGGAAGTTGATATAAAGGTTGACTCCTCCTGCATAGATTGGTAGTACGATTTCGCCAAGGGTGCTTTTCTATTCTCCACTGAAGCTTGTCAACATTATCGTTCGACGACTGAGTTGAGTTTCGTCGACCTGCATTTCTCGTAAAGCACTATTGAACATAATGTTACATGAGCTGCCGTTATCTATTAATATACGTTTTGTTAAACGGTTTGCAATGTGCAATGAGATAACCAGTGCATCATGGTGTGGAGAAAACAAATCTGATTTGTCGGTCGACTTGAAGGTAACAATTTCGTCGGTACTTGAGGGATGTTCTTAGTTAGGTTGAATCTCTGTGTTCGACACCTGTCGGGTATGCTTTTTGGCAGCAGAATAACTGACGCCACTAACTTCGGACCCTCCTGCGATATAGTTGATCACTCGATCTTGTATGGGCAGATCAGGAGGACCGTCGTTGATCGTTGGCCTTTTTTCGTCGCGTCGAGCCACAGTTTGCTTCCCTTTATTTGTCAAGAACTCCTGAAGATGTCCTCGTTTGAGAAGTTCTGTGACTTCTAGCCTGAGAGCGACACAATCCTCTGTTCGATGGCCATGATCCTCGTGGAATTCGCATCTTAGTCTTGCGTCTAGATATTCTGGAGGTGCATTCATCTTTCGTGGCCACTTGATGGTCTTGCCCATTTCTTTCATGAGTGACACAAGGTCGACTGGTTCGATGCTTCAGTTGTATTCTGGGACTTCTAACCATGGTTTATTTGTTCTTGGATAGTTCTGCCCAAACGGTCGGTCTTCATTTGAATTTTCTTGCCGGGGCGGTACGTTTCTTCTAGTGCCTGTCGGGTAAGGTTCTGATTTTCGATCGTTCGACTTTCTGTCAACTCGATCGTTTGACTTTCTGTCAACTCGATCGTTTCTGCGGTTTGAGTAGTTGTTTACTTTGCCTATGAAATTGGCTTTGTCTTCTTCCCATTTGATTTGGGCCCATGCCTTTGCTAGTACGTCCTCCATTGTCCTACATGGATATTTCGTGAGTTCTTTATAAAGATCAGAATCAAACCTGAGACCTTTTCTGAAGGCATAGATGGCGGTCGCCTGATTACAGTACGGGATTTGCACTTTTTCTCTGTTGAAGCGTCCGACATAAGTCTTCAAGTTTTCGCCATGTCTTTGTGTGATTGTGTAAAGGTCGTCCGACTGCTTCTCAAGTTTTCGACTGCTTGCAAATTGCTCTACGAACGTATCTGTAAGTTGTGCAAAAGAATTGATTGAATTGTTAGGTAAATTAGTATACCATTGTAAAGCCGGACCATTAAGACGCAGGTCGCGCGGAATTGCTGCAGTGAACATTCTTTGCTTGTACTGCGCTATATGATTGTCCGGATTAGTAGTTCCCTCGTACTGCTTCATGTTTGGAAAGTTGAACTTCCTGGGCATTTCGGTTAAGGCTATGTCGTCGACAAATGGTGAGTCGGCGAAGCTGTTGGCTGTACTTTTCTTTATCGGAGTAGGAACTCCGGGGATCCTCTGCATAAGAGCTTCCATCTCTGCGAATCTACGAGAAAATTCATTGTTAATAGCCATAGGTAATTCAAATCCGGATTTAACCAAACCTGGGGTCGACTAGATTGATAGAGGGGCTTTTGAGAAGTTTTTCAGTTGTCGGCCTGCATTTAGATCCTGTTCGATTTCGTTCCAGAGCGGCAGATCGTTGAGGTCGATTTCGACTCTGGCCAGCTGTAGCGTTCTTTGATTATTGCCGAGATTGGGATTTGCGTCTGATGGAACTCTTCTAGCTAGATCGTCTGGAACTGTTCGGTCAACTTCCTGTTCGTCGTTTAGAACCGGGACTGGACGTCTAGTTGTTTCACTATCGGGTATAACGTCGTCAACTAGGGCCCTTAGTTCCTCATTAGTCACTCGAATTGCAGCGTTTTTTACCTCGAGTGCCTGTAATTTTGCTGCATTTGTGGTCATTTGGGCAATCAATGCCGCAATTTGTTCTTCGACCGTCAGGGTGTTTCCATCTTCAAACATGTTGAAAAAAACGTTGCGATAGGCCCCACGGTGGGTGCCAAACTGTAGGGGGGTCGATCGACGATTGAAAAGGATCGGGTCGGGTTGAATTAAGCCCAAAGCAACTATCTTGGTTCGTCAGTTGTAGAATGTCGTTCGAAGATGGTTTTGCTTGTGAGATGGGACTTTCGACTATGACTCGTTGTCGTCTCTGTTAAACCTGCAAACAAATAAGGAAACAAAAAGAACATAAAATAAATAATGATGAAAGTGGGATATGTGATATTAGAAATCCTTAAGTACGCTTTGGCTGAGCAGTCTGATCGTGATGTGAAAATCCACTCCAATTCCGATTGACAGAATTCTTAATAAATTCAATATGCTAATCTTAAGCTTTTTTTCCCCTCCCCTTCTCAGGTTAGTGAGGGTCCATTTTATAGGTGCTCAATTTTTCTTTAACGGTCAGAGTAGGCTAGAATCACGTGGAGAGATTTAAAGAAAGATTCTCTCCATGTTTAAATGGTTCTTTTTACCGGTGTTGATAGTATTTTTTGACTTAGTCAGTCAACAATACTGATAGCAGTATCGGATCGACCAACGTTGCAAACTTTAGCTGATCTTAATATCATTACGTTTTAGGCCTTTGTACGTTGGGCCTATAAGTCATTTCTGGCTACCACACCCACCAATACGTGCGAGCGAATTTATAGCTGCATATAAATAAAAAATAAAAATCACATCCCACGTGTAATTTCTTACAATTAACTACATGATCCCATCTAATTCAATCTCAATCTTCTTTTCTTTTTAACTTCTAATCCTCCTCTTGTTATTACAAAATTTTCTCTGTAACATCGTCTTCCATTTTAGCTTGTCATCTTTTCTTGAAATTCATATACAATCTTCAAATGTCGGTAAGGCTTCTTCTTTTTCTTCGTCTTTTTTTTTTTATTATTATTAAAATAAAAATGTATATATTTTGGGTTATTTTTATGATACTTTATCAGGATTTTGCTGCGAATTTGATTCTTATTTATTAGATCCATTGCGATTCTTGTTGGCAGTGATTCAAAATGTAGGGACATAGAGGAAATGTAGTTATATTATCGTTTTGAGATCTCTGCATTGTCGTTTTATATGTGCTATAATGTGAATGACCAAAGAAATTTTATACCCTGTTTGGTTGCTGGTAAGAGAAAATGTATCAAACGAAATGAAGGCTCTTAAAGAATCAAAAAGCTAGTACTGGATTAATTATTAATTTTTATTATTTTTATTATTTTAAGCAAAAGCAGCACACGCACAAGATTCTCTCCCTGTAATTGCTTTAGTTTTTCTGGCAACAAGGATTTGCTACCCTCAGTTTCGATATTAAATAATTTCCATCCTTTCAAGTTTCAATGGCTTTTGGCGTGCGGTTGGTTTGCGATTTTTGGGGCAGTGGATTTTTAGTATGGGAAGTTTCAGATGTTAGTGTGGATGAAATTTAAGGGGAGTTATACAAATTTGTAGTTTGGCCACACATGGAGGCTCCAATCATCTTGTTTAGATCCAAGGGTGGCTTCTGGTGTTCAAGAATATTAAAGAATCTTTGAAGCTTCTGTTTTTTGAGTCTAGGCAGGTGAAAATTATTAGAGGCAATCGAGAGATAGAAAGATCTCTAAATTAAGCATCATTAAATTAATTTGCCGAAAGAGAAAATATTTTAATGTGGAAATAGCATCAGTTAAGTTGCCCCTTTGATGCTTAGGTTAAGGATTCAATAATTAGTGATTCGTTTATTCTTAATTCGTTCAATGAACATCATTGAACTAAGCTGCTTGTGTTATTCAGAAAATAAATTTGTATCTTTTTCTTTATTGTTAATCCCAAAGGTCTTATATCTTGAGCAGTTTAGCATTCAACTTCTCCTTGTTCATTTTAGCCTTCATTAAGCCCCCACTTGTAAATTTGAGCACTCGGCATATAGCACTATAACATATGGAAGTACCTTTTTAGAAAAACAGTATCGTTCATAGTTCCCTAGATAGTTGGTATCGACAGCCCAACAGTAAGAGCCATAACTTGATAAAATAGCAGTTTGTTCCAATGCTCAAGATATGTTTGATGCAATAACCTTTCAACTTTGTAGATCTATTGGATGCTTCTTTGGACTGTGTCTGTTTCTTATGCATGATGTTATACAATGAGCATTTCTAAGTTTCAGAAGAGGATATGAAAAGACTGCTGTTGCTCTTGTGAATCCCCCATTTAAGATGCAACCCATAAAGTTATTAGCATTGGCCAAATTGCTTGTGGGTTTTGAGTATAAAAAGTGCCCAAATCTCTATTTTAAAGTTCCCTTAATTAGCATTGCTATACGGACATTTTAAGTGTGATTTTACTAACCTTTCTACTTACTTTAAGAGAAGCATTCCAGCATTGCAATTTCTTTTGTTCCTTGTATATATGCAACGAGAGTGATCACCTGTGGAAGACAGTATAGTTTTTGCTCAAGAAACAATCATCATTCAAACAAAAAAAGTAAAATGTTTAGTTTTGTGTCTAATCTATTAAATCATATTTTCGTTGCCTGCTATAGCTTCTTAAGCTTTCTGTTTAAAGTTCTCCTTGAGTAGTACCCATTGGAGCATTTCATATGCAGGTTTCAGAGGGCACTGATCAGGGTCTCACAGCAGTTCCCCAATCAACACCAAATTGGACAATCAATGTTTCAGATGTGAGGAAACTATTTTTTAGAAGTTGCATTGATAGGAGCTAATAACAGTGGAAAGTTTTGTGATAGGATGTTGTTTTTATTATTATTAACACTCCTTTCAAGACTCTTAAATTTTGAATATCTGCTTTTGCATCTCATCAGCAACAACAGTAGAGTAATTTAAAAATAAGTTAATAGTAGTGTTTATATCTCACATGCAGAATTTGGAAGCTGCGGCAGATTTTTTTGTTTTCTAGTTTTGTCAGTTTAATTGATATGACTTAATTCAGTTATGTAATAGGAACTTCAGTACAGTATACAGTATAAATTTAGATATGTACATGGACAATTTTAAAACGTGTCTCTAATATGCCTAATGTCCCTCAAATATCAAATGTATATAATAGTTTGTTTGTTTATTTGGAATGTTGGACTTTCTTGCAGATAAGGACAATTAAGGTTAGCAATATTTCACTAGCTGCTTCAGCGAGTGATATCAAAGAATTCTTTTCTTTTTCTGGTGATATTAAGTATGTTGAAATGCGAAGGTCAGCACTCTTGAACTATAGAGCAATTTATATATTTGCAAAGTCATTTTGAAGAAATATGGTGGTATGTCATTTTGAAGAAGTACGGTGTATATTGTGCAGGGAGAGTGAAACAACTCAGCTTGCCTATGTTACCTTTAAGGAGTCACAGGGAGCAGATACAGCATCACTTCTGTCGGTATGTGCATCTTGCATTGTAATATTGAAATTTATGAATTTTTGTATTTGAAAATTTCCAGTGCATTTTATGCCTAATTCAAGAATGTTGCGTTAAAATCATGTGAGGCAGAATTCAAGATATTTAAATAACGGCTTTCCCATCATTATAAAACAGATTGAAAATGAGAAAACTTCTGATATACTTGATTCAGTTAAGCTTTCAATCATTGACATGTTTTCGGATGGGATTTCCATGAGAACCCATCAGTAATGCATTAGTTATTTCTTACAGACATTCCAAACGTTAGTGCAAGCCTAAGATGCCTTCCAAAACATTGGTAATTATGCTAAGGGTGTATATTTGTTTAGTCTGTCTGATTTTTTATTTTTAATCTACCGATTCAGGGAGCCACCATCGCTGGTCTTTCTGTCACCATTACCCCTGTTGAGGATTACCAGCTGCCCCCAGAAGCTGTTTCACCAAACTCGGTATAATTTTATGGCTGCATAAAATTGTTATCTGTACATTTCTGCATTATCAATGATCATTCAATCTAAAAATACACTTGACATACATAATATCTTCTTCATAGGCTCAAATTATAGGTTAGAAAGAAAAAAAAAATGCATCTTTCTCATTTCAGAATTTCCACATTCATGAAGATCGAACTGAAAACTGTTGATATTTCAAATTTTTTAATGGGCTTCAGATTTTGTTGCTTGCTTAAGAAGATCAAATATGGAAAGAGAAACGATACAAATTTATGTTTACCTGCTGTGTACAGATTTTCCATTTCTGATAATTTGAATATACGCAATTTTTATTGAACCAGCAATGGACTTGTTGATATGAATTATAAGGTCATCCATCTTTGTATTTGCTGAAGGAATATGGAATTAAAATACAATCTATAGATATTTCTTGTTTTCTCAAGGCTTCTAGTTTTATCAAAATAAAATACAAAAAAGGCTTCTAGTTTAATCAATAAGCCTAAATCTGAATGAGACAGTAAAGAGAAAAAATAGGGTGTTCCAATAAGTTATTGTTACTAATTTTGTCTTTCTTTGGAGAAAAGCCACTTGCTACTGGTTCTGCTGTTAAGAAGGCTGAAGATGTAGTAAGTACCATGGTTGCAAAGGGCTTTGTCTTGGGGAAGGATGCCGTCAACAAAGCAAAAGCCTTTGATGAACAGCTTCACTTGACATCAAATGCCTCTGCCACGGTTGCTTCCATTGATCGCAAGATGGGTCTGAGTGAAAAGCTAAGCATTGGAACATCTGTGGTCAATGAAAAGTTGAAAGAGATGGATGAGCGGTTCCAAGTGTCTGAGAAGACGAAAACTGCCTTTGCTGTTGCTGAACAGACAGCAAGTAGTGCCGGAACTGCCATCATGACAAACCGTTATGTATTAACAGGAGCTACATGGGTTTCGAGTGCATTTAATAAGGTTTCAAAGGCTGCTGAAGACGTTAGTGTAATGACCAAGGATAAGGTTTTGAAGGCTGAGGAGGAGAAAAAGGAGATCATTCACAAGGAAAGGACAGCGATTATCAATGACTTTGCACATATTCATCTCGACAACTCTTCAGCGGGAGACCCACCTCTACTTCCGATTGATTCAACTGACAGTAAGCTTGGAAATATTTGATTGATTGCTTTGAGGTTTCTTTCATACCCATGGATTGTTTTCGTTTGCTTGTATCATAATCATCTACACTTGATTGTATCTCTACATAGAGTGCCCACTTGATGTGCTTAAACAAGTAGAGTGAATTTTGTGATTACCCCCATACATGGAATAATGGTTTGTTGTGCTTAAACAAGTTTCATCAATTAGAAGCCTTCTGTGAATGATGTTTCCATTTGGAACTTGGAAGTAAGCTAGTGAAATAAAAGAGAAGCAATTACTTCTTATTAAAAATTGACAGTATTTCTTTATGACAAATCTTAATTATCTCTCAAAATTATGATTCAATTTATAAAATTGTATTTGAGAAAATTCTTTATATAAATATATAAAAGTATTTAATGTATATTAAAATCCAAAGAAACTTGTGTTATATAAATGATTTGCAGGCATGATACATCTCGTAATTTTTTAAAGTCCTTCGGTTCATGACCGGAAAGATGTTTTTGATCACCCATAGATGTATATAGTGGTTTGGATGCTCACTGAATTTGAACATCTCAAACTAATGCAAAGCATCATCGCGTAGGCAATGTGTGATAGAAAAACCTCGCTTGAGGAATCAAGATTTCTCTGCAGAGTCGTTTCATTGCTTTACTTCCATAGACATAGTAACATATACAACACCCAAAATGTTGGGCATTGCCAAAAAAAAAAAATTAGAAGAAGGTACAGAATCTGTCTTTGTACATTTTTATGGACACTTTACAACAAGAAGCATCATTTACTGCCAAAAATTGTGAAAGAAATAAAGTTGTGTTACCTATGATGAGCTATGACTGAGAGAAGTGAAGACTGAAGTGTTACCAAACAGACTCCTTTCCTGCTTGTATTCTAGCTTACATACTGTACCAAACACTTGAGGCTCTGTTCAAGTTTAGTGACACCATCAGCGATATTCTTAACTTCAAACGGCAATGATAATTTGTATAAAATCAAACATGTAAAAATGCACTTGGAAATGAGACTTCACATTAATCCACAAAACCTTGGAAAAGAAAAATAAGAAGATGCTACTTTTTTATTTATACCTTTATGCAATCAGGTAAATCATTTTCTTTTGTTCTCATGTGAATCTGCAAAATCAGAATCCAAAAGCTTGATGAGCAACTTCATTCCAGTCTCGATCCGTTGATGATTAAATTAGATTGTTTTAACAAAATGTGTTCAACAAAAACTAAGGCAACGATACTTACGGAATCTTAAACATAAACTGCCCAAACTATCTCTACATTTTATGAAGCAACTACATATATAGTTGAAACAGAGGTAAATTAAGTATTTTTACCTCAATGACTCGTTGGAAGGGTGTATCTTGACGGCTTTCTAAAGAAGCAAGTATAACAACCCCAGCTGCAACTGTTGAGGGCCAATAGCATAGCTGCTCGCGGTCTGACAGAGCCAGCACTGCCAGGTTCTTGGCCATCTTCTCCACCTCTGCATCAGCTCTGGCAGCTTTCACATAGAACCTGAATTTTTAAACAAATTCTCAATTCTCAATCGTAACGGAACGGAACTTTTTCCAGGAAAATTAGATAAATACCATAGAAAGTTATAAATGGTAGGCAATAAACACTGAAAGTTGAGGACCTCCTGCACCAGCCATTCCATGGCCACCACTTCACATCTGCTGTAAATGTTGATCCCTACGCTGAAATTCTTTTGCCTCACACTGAAATGCATATAAGAAAATTTGTAATCAATGAGAGTCTCCTCCATATGGTATTGAAACTTACTATCAACATATTAAGTGAGATAGCACTTCATTTACCTGTTGTAGGGCTGGTTTTCTTCAAGTCTGGTGGCCAATGCAAGACAGGCTATTCCAACAATTTGAAGGTTCCTTTCAGTTTTGAAGAATCCCCTGCTTAGGAACCGATCAAGAAGGCCAACTCCAAGGAACAATGTCTCTTGCTGTAACCGCTTTAAATCACATTGCTGGTTATTCAAAGCAACATTTTCAAATCAATATGATAATTGATTAACAAACAAGGATAATGTCTAAGAAAATTGAGATAACTTTCTAAGTAAACTTTAACCCTGCAATATATTCACAAGCGAAAAACAGTCCACAGACCAGTCTAAAAGCACAAAGAAAGTTATCATGTAACCGTATAGATATTTATTCGGGCTTTTACATTTTACTGTGAAGTATATAACCCAACTTTCATTATGTGAAAACATGGAATATTGGAATGTATATAAGTTCATTTATTATCCTGATGACATGCATATAATATTTTTCAAGCACAGCAACATAATATCAAAATGACAAAAAAAACCCTCAACGATCGAAAACCAGGCCACTATTTTTTTCGTTTTACAAACACTACATGCAGTGGTTTCTTTTCCTCGACATTCAATGACGTGTCACAAAACAATTTGACGGGTGATTTTTTTTTGGTTAAAAATCGTTGTTGTAGTAGTGTAGTCTGTACACGATGTTTGCTCCCTCTAACTGAACGTGCTAGCTAAATCTAATCCATGTTCTCGAAAAGCATGTGAGTGAAAAAATCGAAGTGCGATTAATTGAATTATACACTAACGATTAATAACAAGGAGACACGTGGCACTAGGAGGACATACCTCGACTATCCAGTGGACCATCTCAGACCGTTGTTGGAGAATGAGATCGCCGAATTCCGTAGTGGAAATGTATTCCTCGGCGTAGTCATGCAGAAACATTTGTCTTCTCTCTCTGTCAAGAAACCTCTGATAGCTCTCTTCGTCCTCTTCATCTTCGAACCTCACCAACTGTAAATAAAAAAAAATTCAACAAATTCACAAAATAATAATTAAATTTCAACTAAATTCAAAATTTCACATCAACAGCTTGGTTTTCGAGTTTTTTGCTTCGATACTGTTTAAGTACTGAATAAATGTGAGAAATTAACTAAACGAAAGGCTAGAGAAAAATCAAATTCTATGAAACCAAAGCAATGTTTGGCTGCTAAGAAAACAAGGAAAAACAACATTGATTTTGGTAGGTCTGTTTGGCTCTTAAGAAAGTACAGGAAAAACAACAGAAAAATAAAATATAACTTACTCTGGATTGATTTTGATAGTCTTCTTCAACGACAGAACACTTTTTAGAATCCAGAGTAACTGTCGATCTAGAGAATTGCTGCCTAAACTCAACTAACAGAGATTGAGTACGTGAAGGTGTACTAGAGTCGTCAATCGATCGCTCAGAGAATTCACTTCCAGAATCGGAAAAAATAGACGGAGTGTAATCCGAGAATTCGAGGTCCGAATCCTCCGGGAACGACACGTATTGCTGCTGCGAGAGTACATTCTCGTGACTGGAGGAGTACTCTGAATCTGATACGTCGTCGTCGTACGATAGCTGCTCCGAACACACGAGATCCGAACCAAACTCGATGCTCCTTGGCTTTTGCTCCACAATACACTCGAAGTTTGACGTCGTGAAATTCGAATCGACGGCGTCGATGTTTGAAATTTCGGAGAGTTCAAGTTTCGATACTGCTCTGTTTTCACTCTGCTTCGTGATAGAGTAGGAATCCACACCAGACGAGAACGAAACGACGTCATTCTCCGAGGACGGTTTCAGACTTCCGCCAACGTATTGCGAGGTCTCGTTTCTAGCAGAGATTTGATCGACAGACGAAATCTCGGATCGCAAAATGCCGTCTGATTCGAATTCTTTCTCATTTCCGTTTCGTTTCTTAATCTTAAAACTCGTATCTCCAAAAGCAGCTCCACAATTTGAAAGAACACAAGAAGACTCACTCGCTTCAGCTTCAACTCCTTTCCTCTCTTTTTCCTGCTGTTGCTTGCAATACGACCTCGTAATTCTCCGAAACGGCACGTCGTATTCTTCAATCCTCTTCTTCGTCTCGTCTGCACCGATTTCTTCATCGAACTTTCTCTTTCTCAAGTTAGAAGAAACTTCGTCTTCGAGGTAACAACAAGAGCTGGAGTCAATCGAGATAGTCGACAAACCTCCGTAGTTGTTGCCACCGTCGCGAAAAAGAACCGGAGCGAACTTTGATCGTGGAAGACGTGGTCGCTTTGACCGGAGCTTCTTCTTGATGTACGGCTCCGGCTCGATCATTTTGAAATCTTGGTTTCAAATTCGAATTTGGAATTGAAATTTTGCGATTACAATTAGAGAGAGAGTGAGTGTAGAGTACAGTGCAAGTTGGAGCGAAACGGTTTTGGACGTTGAGGTTAATACTTAATAGCGTGGGGTGATTGGTTACTAATATATTATCGTGGTGGGTCCCAACGATGGGTTCGTTACTCAACGGTTGCTGAGGCTGACAAGTGAGCGATTTAGCGAAGCGAAATGGGGAACATGGAATATATCATTGAATAATAACCGGGAACTAACCGGTTGATATCCAAAATATATCCAAAATACTTAAACTATTGATAGGAGTGTAGTATATGATTAAATTTGTAAGATAAATGTAAAATGTAAATAGAAAAAAATGTCACGCGCTACACTCACATTAGTAGAGTCAATATTTTGGATACTGATCAATCAGTATTTAAGTATTATTCTAAATCATTTGCCTTTCTTTGTTAAAAATTCAACTAGAAAATAATTGAATGTATTTCATAATAATAATAATAATAATAATAAATAATTCAATGCTTAGAAAGTGACTTGAATTTTTTTTTTTTTTTATTACAATAAATTTGGAGTTCTCATCAAGGAAAACAACTCAAATACACGACTAATAGGTATAAGAGACATACAATAGAGTCAATCTTATCTAATAAAAATTATTTTAAAATTTTAAAAGGCAATTTTCCATGTAAATTTAAGAATGAGTGTATCTAATAAAATTTAAATGACATCTAATACTACTTAAATCTATTTGAAGATATAGTCGATCGGATCTACAATTAATTTGAGATTGATAAGATAGGGCATTGGCACTCTGTAAAACAAGGGACAAATAGAGCAGTGGCAAACCACAGAAAGGGGGTGTTCCCTTGGGGGGATTCTCCAACACTCAAATCAATGTATTATAAGATAAAAATCAATTAAAATGAGTTTGAAATGACAAACCGTTTTACTCGATGTATCGAGACGGGCTATTTGTTGATTATCGATTGATCTGATGAATTGGATGGGATAGGTCCTAGATTCAACATGGATCGATCTACAATAGGGTCGATGTTGTATATTGATGATTTTGATAGGTTGATATCTGTGGGGTTCCTTGACTTGATGTCGATCGATCATGGATTAGGTCGATCAACCTATTAGAACGACTGGGTTGATCTCTTGCTTGATCGTGGAACAGCAATTGTAGTGGTCAAAATTGGGCCTCTAACCCAATTAATTAAACAAGTCCACTGTCAAACATGTGAATATTTCAAAGAACCCATCAGAAACGGGCCCACAAACCATCAGACCAAGTCAAAACACTTGGTCAAAATCATGTCAGAAAACCAAACAATCGTGAAAAGATGTTACATATATCCCAACGTCTGAATTAATTATCAGGTTCAAATGAACTATAACGGAAAATTAAAACTCCTTGATCCACGCTCCCACTTAAAGGATCGAAACGTTGGAGACCCATTGTCTTCACTATAAATAGGAAGCCCCCTTTTTAATGAAAGGGTCCTGAAATTCTCACTATTACGTGAAAGCTCTAAAAACCTCTCAATTCTCTTCTAAGCTCATTAGCATTTATTGTAGTGGTGTACCTCCATCATTAATTGCTGGTACATCACTTGGTCGACTCGAGATCACCAACATCGATCAAAGACGACCTCAACCTTTCACCAATAATAGTCAAAGGAGGCGAGCCACCATATCCTTTAGACATCCAATTTGCTCGACAATTGACATCGATCAAATCTTCAATTGACCAATTCTTCGATTCAACTATATCGAACAAATACGGTTTGCCATTCTCAACCCTTTGTTTTATATACATCGAACAATATAGTGACTTGTGTCAGAGAGTCTCCCAAAGGAAACCCCCCCCCCCCCCCCCCCCCCCCCCCCCCCCCCCATCTATGGTTCACGACCGCTCCATTCGTACGCTATTTTACAGGTTGTCAGTGTCCACCTCGACGATTAAAATCAATTGTAGATCCGATCGACTACGACAATTAATGTTGGGAGAAGATTGCAGAGCTATGTTTTTAGAGCTTTCGCGTATGAATGTGAGAAAAAACAGGACCCCCTTCTTTAAGAAAGGGTCTGATATTTATAATGAAGCCTTTGGAGTTTTCACCTATCGTGTCTTTTATGAGAGCGTGATCATCGACTCCTTAATTGCCCATTTTGATTCGTTTGAATCTAGTAATAAGGGCATTGGCAGACTTTAGGATTCGTGTAACATCTGACATGATTATAACTGTTTGAATTTGCTATTGACCACGTGTTTGTTTGGCCAGATACCCTAGTGGGTCATGCTTTTGGACATATTTCCCTTTTTGGGCCATGTTGGGCTTTAGTTATCTTGTTTCTTTTTTGGGCCCTTTAAAGGTTTTGAAACAAGCTCAAAATCCTTATATTAATTTGTGAGCCTACTTTTTGGGCCCAAGGTCAATTTTTGACAACTATAGTAGAAAACTTAATTGATTGGCAATTACTAAATAAGTGTTAGACCTTTTTTTAAAAAAAAAAATTAATTAGTTTCTAATTTTTCCATTTTTGACCAAATTGATTTCCATATTTTTCTACACATACCAAAATTGATCATCTTTACTAACTTTTGCCGTCAACTTTACTATAGTAGTGGTAAAATTATATTTTGATTTTAATTCATTATTATACTAACACTTGTACGATGTTTGACATTTAAAAGGATAAAAATAACCTTTTAAATAAAATTAGTTATATAAAATAATGATTAAAAATTAAAAAACAATGAGGCCAAAAATATGGGGCATTTTGTAATTATACGGACAAAAAAGGATAAAACAATATTTACGGACAGAATACAAAAATCAGTTTTACTCAAATAAAACTTTTAGTTGAGATATCAATGTAGTTTCGAAAATTTTGGTAAAATTAAACATCATATTTAACAATTATTTGATCGTGACCAATTTGGTCGTTTTTAAATAGTTAGGACGTGTTTGGTAACTTCATTTTATTTTTTATTTTTTATTTTTTATTTTTTATTTTATTGATTTTTAAATAAAAACGAGAAATTGAATTTTACGTTTTCAAGATTAAAAACCAAGTCTGTTAGCATTTTTGATAAACAATATTTTGAAAAGAAAACATTGAAAAGTTGTCTGGTAGACAATTGTAGAATTTTATTTATTTATTTTTGTTTTTTAAATGAACAATTTTTTTTTTTTCAAAATTGAATTGTTTAATTTAGTAATAATGTACACAATCTAAAAACATTATCCCAAAAATAAGCATGAATAACACTACAAGAAATTTAGTCTTTCCAGACAAACCAATTTCGTGGGCAATTTCGTGGGTACATAATGGTCGGGCAGGGTATTAGGCGACGAAATTTTGAGTTTCGTCGGATAATAATATACATTCATCTGCAAAGATTTTGGAACTTTAAAAATTAATCAGCCGTCCGGCCACCCTACTTTCAACCGATGAGGAATCGAACTTGCAACCTCATATCAAAATAGTAAGCCTTTATCGCTAGACTACAACACTTGATCTGTTAACATTTACATTATATTTATATATAACTTATATGAGTTGTTAGAAGGAAGGAAGAAAGAAAAATAATAATAATAAAAAAAATAAAATAAAATAAAAAAACTTGTTAGATAAATTTAAATTTATTCAACTAATCAAAAATATAATTTGAATGACAAACATATATTGAAAAATATTTATTTGATTGCAAATTGGGTTTGGTGATAATGGTTTTTTTTATTATTATTATTAATTTCTGTTATTTAATTAAATGATCAATACCTAAAAGTGGTAATCAATTGAGATGGTGTTAATCGAGAATATGATAAGAGTTAATTAATTAATAATTAAGGACAGATTTAGGGTTACACATTGGAGAAATAGGGATGGATATAGGTCCCCCCGATCCCCGATCCCCATCCCCATTTCAATATATTATATAATTTATTTAATCAAAGTTTTATGTACCGGGTGTCCACTACTGATTAGTTTGGTGGTAGTGGATTTATCCAAAAAATTTAATTTAAATTAATTAACTTTTAATATTTTTTAGCATATATATTTTGTAATTAATTAATTAATTTTAGTATATATATATTTTTAATTTTAATTAACTTTTCCCTTCAAATACAATGTTTGTTGGGAAAAAATTTCGTTAACTTTTCCCTAAAAATTTTGAGTTTTGTGGGGAAAAGTTAGGAAAAAATTTGTACTCTAAATCGACGAATTTTGAGTTTTGTGGGGAAAGGTTACCTTTCTCGACAAAACTCGTTTATGAGGAAAGATTGGAAAAAAATTTGTACCCTTAACCGATGAATTTTAAATTTTGTGGGGAAATGTTACATTTCCCAACGAAACTCGTTTGTGGGTAAAGGTTGAGAAAATTTTTGTACCGTTAGCCGACGGATTTTGAGTTTTTTGGGGAAAGATTACCTTTCCCGACGAAACTCGTTTGTGGGGAAAGGTTGGGAAAAATTTTGTACCCTTAGTCGACGGATTTTGAATTTTGTAACCTTTCCTAACGAATATCGTTTTGTGGGGAAAAGTTAATTGTGCTTACAAATCTTACTTTGTCTCCTAAAATTTTATCTGAAAAGACTAAATTTTTTATAGTGTAATTTAGTAAGTGATTTGTTCTTACTATATTATCATTCACTATATCACCCATGAATTATATGGTAAAAACATATTGTTAGCCACATCATTGGAGTTGATTTTTGTGTTAATGTTTTGAAATGATCATTCTACCCTTTGATAGCTTGACCACTGTTAGAGACGGTTAACTCTAACATTAGTAAAACTTGTCAAGGGTACTTTTGTATAATAATCGCAAGGTACATTATTCTTGTGGTATTGTAAAACGTCATGGTATGTTATTGCAATTAATTCTATTTTAAAATAGCTCCTCGCCTAAAACGGTATCGTTTTGGGCAGAACCCTAAAATCAATGCTTCATTGCACTGATCAATCTCTTTTTCTCCTTCATCACACCACACCAACTCAACCGTGGCGCTTCGTCTTTTCAATCTAGTATCTTCTTCGTCTTCAATTTCAAAGCTTCGTCGTCCGTCGATCTTTAGCCCCTTGTCAATCTCCACTCTCTTCCGTTTTCCTATTTTGTTTTGTTTTGTTTTTTAATTTAAACATTTTCCAGTGTTAAATATGTTTTGGTGTGAGCCTATAAATACATAACATTCAATAGAGGATGGATTGTGATTGTGATTCGTGAATTCATTTTTAAAGTTATATAGTTGAATAGTTGATGAGTTTATATATTACATATATTAATATCTCCAAAATCCATGTTTAACATCAGCCTTGATTTCATTTTATTAATAAGGATTTTTGTAAACATATTGGAACATCTCAATGCATGCGTCAATTCCAACACTAAATTTGGCACAAAAAAAAAATTAATAAAATGCTATATTTGGTACATCATTTTAGCATTTTATTTCAATGTATGATTTTATTTGAAATGCTAATTTTTTTTTTTTTTCAAATTGTAAAAGTAACAATTAATGCTTTCAATACAATTATAAAATGGTATTTTTGTAATTAAAAAGCAGCATTTATTGTTGTGCCAAATTTGACATTTCATTGGAGTATGTTATTTTTTATTTTGTGTTAAAGTATAGCATTGGCACACTAAAATAGCATTGCATTGGAGATGCTCTAGCTTATAGTGATGTCGGATTGCAAATTGACATTGGGTTCGAGTTCGCAAGTTTTGGTTGAGTTTGGTTGTCAAAAATTTTTATGGGTTCGGATTTGAATTTAGGAAAATATAACCGAACCGACCCAACTTCTTACGGTTTTACTATGAGCCAGTTTGGTATTGCTATAACTTTTATAATAATCACTGTTAGTTGTGTTGAAAGAATAACCAGCTGTGAAGTTAATCAACAAATGTTTGGTTAATTGTATTTTTAAAACTGATGTATAGCTGAAAAGCAGTATACATATGTTTGGTAATTTTATTACAAAAGAGATTAGTTACAATGACTAAAATATATATGATTTTAGGACCCTATTTCATTGTTTTCATTAATTATGTATATTAAATCAATATTTAAGTAGAATGGAAATTAGGAAAAAAAAAATTTCTTAAGAACAATAAAAATATTTTAAAAATATTTTATAAATTAAATCGATATTTAAATAGAATATTTAATTTTGAGATGAAATAAGGTTTATAAATGATTTTAACTTGATTTCATAAGAATAATAACGATATTTTAAAAGATTCATTAAATGCTGAAATAGATTATTTCATAATCAATTTCAAAAAGTAACCGCCCACCATAATCCCTGTAAAGGGAAAGATGAAGGGGGAATGGAATTCCGGGACTTGAGTGTTTTCAACCAAGCCTTACTCGCCAAGCAGTGCTGGAGACTGATAACAAAACCCGATTCCCTGGCATAAAGGGTTCTGAAAGAGAGCTATTTCCCTACTTCATCGTTCATGTTAGCTGGGAGGCATAAAGGCGTCTTTTTGCTTTGGAGAAGCCTTTGTTAGGGGTGTGAATTGCTTGAAAAAGGCTGTAGATGGCGGGTGGGTTCGGGTTCCACAATTAAAATTCATGAGGATAAATGGATACCGCACCCAACCTCTCTTATGATTTATTCGAAGAAAAGATGCGAGGACTTGGTTTTTGTTAGCCAACTGAAATCAGCTTCTGGTGGGTAGGATGACAAGTTGATAGAGGAAGTTTTTTTGGATGATGATGCCAGGCAAATCTTATTAATTCCTACTAGCACCTCTCGGTTAGAGGACACCCTTTGTTGGCATTATTCTTCAGTTGGTAATTACGCTGTGAAAAGTGGCTATAATTTGGGGATGATATTGGTCAATATGCATATGCCTTTTGGATCTCAAAGTAATTGTTTAAGGTGGGACTTTCTTTGGGAACTTAATATACCTTCTAAGATCCAAAATTTCTTATGGAGGGCTAGTAATGACTGGGTCCTTACTTCGGTTAACTTGGCGAAAACAAGAATTCCAACTAATGGCCTATGTCAGGCCTGTAAAAGGTTCGCTGAGACAAAGTTTCATGCCCTTTGGGGTTGCCTGCACCTAAAGGTGGTTCTAAAGGATTGTGGTTTTATGGAAGGGTTGCGATGTGATAACAAGGTTAGCTTCCAAAGTTTCCTCTTTGCCTGTTTTAATTGTCTTAATCGAAAAAGGTGGTGCTTTTGTGAATTATTTTGGTTCATATATGGTTTCTTTGAAACTGTAAAGTTCATGGTTTAGATAACATGGTTATTGGTGGCTCCGCTAATCAAGGTGTTGGTGATGTGGTGGCCTGGTTTGTGGATTTTTTGAAGAGTTTTAAGGATGCTACTGCAGTTGATGTCAGACGTGTTGTGGTGTCAGCCAATCGAGATATCAAGTGGTAGCCTCCGATGATAGGGTTTTACAAAATTAACTATGGTGCGGCTCTGAATGTGGATAAACAAAGGGTTGGGGTGGATATAGTGATTCATGATTGCCAAGGCCAGGTTTTGGCTTTGAGCATACAACGCATTAATGCATGTTTTGGGCCTCTAGTTGCGGAGGTGATGGCTGTGTTACAAGGAATAAGTTTTGCTTTTGAAACAGGCTTGGTTCCGTTTATTGTTGAAACGGATGCTTTAGGAGTTGTCAACTTGGTGGAGCCAGGGACCCCTATTGTTACGGATATAGGGCTGATTATTAACATTATTATCGATCATTTGCATGGTAACTCTAAGGGCTTTGTGGTTTATGTTCCTAGAGAAGCTAATTTTGTCGCTCATTCCCTCTTAAAGATGGCCTTAGGTGCTGCAGAAGATTTATTCTGATTAAAGGATTACCCTCCGTGTGTGGAGTGGTTTATTAAGAATGATTTTCCAGACTAGTTTGTTTTGTTTGTCTTAAAAAAAAAAAAAAAAAAAATATAACCCTAACATACTTCTCAAAATCACTGTCAAAATTTACTAGATTACCAATTAATCACTTTTAGAAGTTTTATCAAACATTATTTTTGTTAAAATTATAATATAATCTGATTTTAACAGTACCAAACTGACCATATATATATATAGGAAAATTTTTAAGTCATTACGTCCTGATATAACTCCATCAGTGCGTTGGATGTGGACCATTAGATTTACATGCTTTGACTCAAAGTGTATGCACTTGTCAAAACTTCTCTATAATCTATGGCCCACATGCAACACACTGATGGAGTTATATCAGGACACACCGATGAGAAAAGAACTGTATATATATTCATTATTGGTTTTAGCTTTCATTTGATTTATCCCTTTAAGGATAATTACCACAATGACCATCAATTCGGTTGACCACTATCAAAATGACTATTAGATGGAAAATTAGTTTCAAAATGGCTATTTTTGGTAAACATTGTGACATTAATGGTTATTCCGTCAAATTCCGTTAAGTTTGCCGTTAAATGGGTAACCATTTTGATAGTGGTCAACCAAATTGATGGCCACTAGGGTAATTTTCCTTTATTTTTATTTGTTTTTTGTTTTTGTAAATCAAACCAATTGAACTAATGGTTCTTCGATTTCATGATGTTGCCCATGTTTAAGTCTGTTGCAACCAAATTTTTTATTTTTGAAAAAAAATTATATTTATTTGTGTTTTGAATTACAAATTTCGCACCAAGAGAAAAGAGAAGTCATGTTTTATTTTATTTTATTAAGAGAGCATAAGTGTGTATTTGAGAGTTTTTTTTTTTTTTTTTTTAAGAAAACATTTTTGATTAAAAAAATAATTTTATAAACAATATATCAAAATTATCTTCTTTTGCTAAAATTTAAATTACTATGTAATGTTAAAATCTACCCTAAAAAAAATACATGTTAAGAATAATTTTTAAAATCAAACCAATTGAACTAATGGTTTTTTGATTTCATGATGCTGCCCATGTTCAAGTCTATTAACGGTGTTATAACATAGTTGCCATTATTGTCACAATATTCACTAAAAATGGTCATTTTGAAACTAATTCCTTATTTAATGACCATTTTAACGGTGGTCAATCAAATTGATGACCACCGGGATAATTATCCTTTTATTTAATTTTTTATTAGAATGGTGCTATTGACACACCTATATTGAACTAATAATGCCCCACTTTTTAAATTATTTAATATTACATTTATATCAATCATCGAAATGACTTAACGAGACATATAATAATAAATAAATAAACTTTTACATAAAGTGAATTCTAATAAAATCCCAAGTACATTTGTAATTTTTTTATTTGGAAAAAAATTATTTGAACTTTTAAATCCTAAAATATATTTGTTTTCAATTTTATTATTCAATAAAAAATTCTGATTACTTGATAATTATTATTATTTTGTTTGTTTGACAAAAGAAGAGAAAATCATTATCTTCTTCACTACCCAATACCCATTTTTCTTTGCTCTGTTTTTCGATATGTGTATTGCAATTTGCACACACAAATTCTGTACTTGAAACTATAAAATTAACAAATTAAAATAGATTGCTTGCTATTGGAGCTGTGTAGAGAAAAGGTTGGCCTTAATACAAATGTCTCCAAATTTTTCAGCTTTTGGATGTTTGGTTTTCCTATCTTCACTTGAGAATGAGTGATAATCTTATAATGGAGGAAGACTTTGTTTATTTTTATTTTCCAAGATGAAATCAGAAGGATAAAAAAAAAGTTTGGAAGGGGTGCAATGGAGGTGATAACTAAAAACAAAAACAATAAAATATAGCGGAAAGAGCTAAGGCGTATTAAATTTGAAAAAAAAAGTAAGAATGACGATTTTAGAAATAATTTAATTTTATATAATTAAACAGATTTTTTGAAAGTGGGGAATTAATAGGTTAATAAAGGGATGCCAATAACACCACTTTTTTATTATGCATAGGGATGAACGTTACTCTCCCGCAAATAGATTTGGGGGGGAGGTGGTATGGAGGAACTCTCCCCCAAACCCAAAACCATATTTCCCCCAAAATAAAATAAATATATATAGTATTTTTATTTCTTTATTTTATACAAATTTTTTAACAATTATATAGATTTTAGATCGTATTTTGTATTATATTTTTATTACTTTTTGGACTGAATATTTTAATAGTGTTAAATTAAAGATTAGAATGTTCAGATTCTAGATTTCGAATTCCGATTTTCGGATTGAAAATTAAAAATTAAAATCCAAATTAAAAAGAAACCGAAAAAAGGGGTTTTGGGTGCAGGGAGGGGGGACCTGCCCCTAAAACGCCCCCACCCCCAATCCTCCCGAATGGGATTTGGGTGGGGGGAGAGGAGGTTTAAGAAAGGGGGTGGGTATGGTACCCACCCCCACCACCATTGGGGCCCCACGCCCATCTATGCAAGGCCGCAAGGGTATATGGCAGATGGGTGGGCTAATTCCGGATTTGGGTTAACATCTGCAAAGACCCGAATATCACCCGACTACAAAAGCCGAAGCCGACAACCAACTTAACTTAACGAGTACCTACCATTCAAAATTTTAATTACTTGGAGACTGCTTTGATTCTACTAGAAAACCAATCTGTCAAACATTTCAAAATTTGGATTCGCCGATTCATTCCTGGTAAGTCTTGTTGTTAGACTCTAATTTCTTAGAATTCAATTAGGGTTTATACTGCGAGCTTTTAAACTCTATATATCGTTTTTTTAATTCCTCGATTGTATGTTTCTTTTATTCGTATATTGCTTCACATTTTGAGGTTATTGAGCTTACCCAATATGCAATTCTGATGGAGTTAGTGTTATCTTTACTTAAATTAAAGACAAAAAGCTCCAAATTTAGTCAAGGGCTATTGTATATATAGATATTGTTTCCTTTTTGAAACTGAAAAATTGAATGAATTTTAAATTAGATGCTACTGTTAAAAATATTGTTTGATTGGGCTTTATAGCATAATATCAACAAAACTTGTGTTCTCTCAGTGTATTGTTAATTTGTAATATAAGAATTGTAGGAGAAAATCTGAAGTTTGCTTCTTTTGTTGAATGAATTGTCAATAAAGATGTATTTGTAAATTTTTTTAATGTTGATTCTGTTGTTAGGAGCGAGATTAATATTTGAATGCTGTTGCCTTTTTATGGCGTTATAATTGTAAGCTGTGTTTATATGTACCTTGGAGTTGAAACCCATTGTCGGGAGGTACTAATAGTTTGTAACCTATAACAGGTTTTATTTATTATTATAGCAATTGCTGATATAATTCCTCTCTTTTACTGTGTGCTATTTTTTCCATCTAGGTTGTTTTTCCTCTAATTCCACTGATGCAAAAATTTGGTGGGTATGCTGGATTTTAATAAGATATCCTTTTCTATGTATTGCTTTACGTTTTTGGTTTTGAATTCATTTGTAGTCAATTGCAAGATCTGAAATTATTATTATTTTTAAGTTCATATTGTAATGTGATTCTTATTTATCTGTGTTTGTTTATGTTGCATTTTCTGTCTAGGTTTATGAATTGTAGAAAGTTATGGGATTGGCATCTGTTAGTACTGCTAGTGAAGGTATACAATTTTGCATATTTGATTTGAGAAGGGGACAAAATGAAGGGCAGGAGCTGGACAAAATTTTGTTTTTCTTTCCTGCTGATTTGCCCTTCTCAACTCAACTTTCCGTGATAGGGCTCAGTGAAGGACTTATCACATTTACAAGGTAAGTGGCCACCCAGATGTTTGAGTATATATTTCAACAGAAGCTAAGAGCTATGGAACTGTTATAATTTTGCTTTTATGTTAATGATGATAATGCATGGAGTCATTTTAAATCAGCTATTTATTTGGTTTAATCATGTGAAATGTATTTGCTAACGATTTTTTTTTTTCTTGTGGCTACATACCATGTTCTTGTCTAGAGAAAACACGTTGTCTACATTGTCATTGTCTTGTGGATATGTAAATATGTTCAATGATGAAATTTATTACGCATGCTGTTTAAGTCAATGTCTTTGGTGCTAAAAGCGGAGATTGTTTGTTGAAATATTCTGACCAGTCATAATTCAAGATTTAGTAAGAAAATAGAATGAGGAAAACCCTGAAATTCTTTTTCAAAAAAAAAAAAAAAAATAATAAAAAAACCCTGAAATTCTATCGATAATTTATTTTCTTCATTTCTCTCTATTCTGTCATTTTAACTCATTTAATGTATATTTCTTTGTCATCATAATTATAGTTGGTATATGATCTCCTTTAATTATGTTGGAAAGTTAAACTGAAATTATTTAATTCCGGGTGCCAAACATCATTGTTTTTTAAGTCTTTTACATTGTTTTAACTTTTAAGGAATAACATGAGCTTCATGCAGAATTTTCTCTCCAGAGGCTGCATGTGAGGTCATAGAAGCAGAAAGGCATTCTCATGTTTTCTATGAGGCGGAATCTGATATTTGGATGGTGATGGTATGGTTACTATGCTTTTATTGATTCTGACTTAATGCTTTGATTGAATTCTCTTTGTTCATTGATAATTTAAGTGAAATGCCATATCTGCAATCCGCTTCCCTGTTTTCTTGCCCCATTGTTTTTTTAATGCTATTTGGTATTTCACAACCCTTCCGATCCGTAGAGAAAATAGTTTTTATAATCAACTTTTTTTTGGATGTTGAAGTTAAAAAGTTTAAGTCACAAATTGAGTTGATATAGCTTGACTAACTAAGTATTTAATCAGTGCTTTAACTTCTTGTAGGTAGTGGAGAAAAGTAAGGAGGCAGAAGCCATATGGCGCATTGAAGACTTACGAAAGGTTCTAAAGGAAGTTCACTCCCTTTTTGTTATGTTTTATGGACCTGTAAGAGCAATGCTTGAGAAGGAACCTAATGGCGGACTAATTCGATCTCATTTTTACCCTTTCATCATGGATTATCTAAGTGGTAAGTCAATCTGCAATTATATTTTCCTCATAAAACTACACTAAATCCATTGTTCTATTGTCTTTAGTTCAACACATTTCATTGTTAAGTCACTAATTGTCAGCATATCAAAATCGGTCTCCCTGGGATAACTGCTGCTGGGGTAATGCTGAAGTTGCTGTATCAAATGCTTCCGTTGGACTTGTTCTACTGAAGTAATGTTGAAGCTGCTATATCTCACTCCTTACACATGTGACTTTTCTCTTTGCGGCAGATTTTCTTGTTGGGAAGAGACTCCAGTTACCATCCTTCCGTGATTGTTTGAAGGAGCGTGGGAATGTACAGATGCTGACTGTAGGTCGGGAGGCAGCAATCGAAGTTCAGGTTTGTCTGTACAATATGCAAATATAATGCAAAAGTGTCTTTTTCCTCAGAATAAGCTCCAGGGCATTGCTAAATTTACTTTTATTTATCAAATGAAACTTTTTGTTCTTGTACATTTAGGCTGTATGCTTCTTTCAGGTTACATGTAATCGTAAATTTATTTGTGTATGTAAAATTGGTAATGTTTTTGTTGAATGATTAGTGCTGTTCACAAATGTGGATCCTGTTGGAATAGAGAGGGAATCTCATTTAAACTTATTAACATCGTGGTTGCTTCAGTGTTGCATGGGACACATTTTTATATTCTATTGGAAATACTGATGCCTTGTGTGACACATGGTTTCTTAACTAATATTATATTTTGTTTATTGGGATAGTGGATGCGTTAAGTTCTCTTCAGTATTATTTTATTTTATCATATCACTTCATTAGACTCTCATATAGAAATGTTCGATCATTATTTATCGAGGATGTTACAACATTAAACTTAGAAGAGCCAATCTATAACATGACATCATTAATCATGCATGTTTATTTTACTGATTTTTCAAGTCTTCAAAATTTTTGCAAGTTGTTACTTGGAATGCCTTGTAATGTTAAAGTGCTATGTGTTTTCTGTATCTCTTTTTTTTTTTTTTTTTTTTGTATTACTTCTATCTTTGAAGTTTGGAATTTTCTTAAGAAACTGAGTTAGATGTGAGATATAGAACATTGCATGTTTCAAATCATTCAGCTTTCATTGATTTAGAAGATTTGAGCAGAACTAGCAATAATTTTTTGATATAAGCAGAACTAGCATTAACAAACAAATAAATGGGCATACTTTTTTAAAGGAGCTCAGATGCTTTTATGAACCTATGTCAGTGTCCAAAAATGTTGCTCCTATTTTTACCTTATCTTCAATGGCTGAAGGTTCAAACTCTTCAATTGCCCATTTTAACTAAAATTTTCCAAATGAGGGACTTCAAGTTTATTTCATTTTAGTTTTTTGTTTTATACTTGATCGAAATAAACTTTTATGCAAGTATGAATGTATGATAAACATGTAAGGTTTTGGTGTATAAGTAGAGCATTTCTCATTTGTTATTTGTTTACAGTTTCAACAATAACTTTTTGTATTGGCAGTCACTGGTCAGGATACTTGAATCTTGTGTTGGGAACACTCAATGCTACTCACTGATTCTATTTCAGGACTTGCTGGTGTCAACAACTCTCTCTCCTGTATGGTTTTATCTCCAACTCCCATTTGAGTTGAAAGTTTCTATTTTATTTTTTTGTTCATTCTTATTATCTTTAAAGTTAAGAAGATCCTCAAGGACTGAATTTTCTTTTGACAGAATTCTGATAGCATCCATTTCTTTTTATTTAATTATGCTGTGTGAAGCTTGACCCTTGTTACATCTTTTTGTCAGGATGACACCATTAACTTATTTACATATGCTGTTCAAAGGTTAACCCCACATGCTTTATCCTCCGGAGCAAGTTCCTGGTCCTATTTACGCAGAGCAAGTACCTCATCTCATGCCGGATCAGTTTCTACCATGGCTCACTCTGGTTCTGTTTCTGAACAAATTTATCATTCAAGTGATATTTCACCTAGCGGAGACAACAACCATCGTGTTTCACGACCCTTACAGCATGGCAAGTGGTCCAAGGGGAATGATGGTTTCCTTGTCACTGATATATGGGGTGTGGATGTTGGTAGCTCAATGATTGCCAGTCCAACTGTTTGGCTTCAGCAGACTGAGGAGAGAATGTATCTTTGCATTTATCAGTATAAAGGCCTGACCTTAATTCTTTTGATGCCTGTTTCCTCCATCCTTAATGGAGAGCAAGGTGTTTCTGCAGTAAAGCAACAAGTTCTTGAAAATGTTAGTTCCCTAATCATGCCGGTGACTTGTATGTTTTCTGCTGTTGAACTTCTCATACAAATATGTAACTTGTTAGCCTGTCATTTGTCAATCATCACCCTCAAAAAAACTATGGTTTGCTGCACTAGTCTTGTGCAATTGTCCTCTGATTAATGCCATCTATAAGATATCTTTTATATCATTGATAACATACATTTGATTTAGTCTATGAAATATTTGCACTTTCATCGATTTATATCTAAACTGATGTATGTTCTTATCCTCTTGAATCTTTCTTCTATGTATGGCACCTTGCCTTGCCAGCACATATTTATTTACTTATTTTTTCTTCAAAATGTACCAAACACCTCCTGTACATATTTTGTATTGACAAAGTTGATGCGGAGAAATCCCAAGACCTTTAGCTCCATTAGAACTTAGAAGAGAATTAACCGACTAGAACTATCCCTTTGGGAATGAAGGCACACATTTGCCAGCTCTTTATTTGTTGACAAGTGCAGGACCACATTGATTGATTTTATATTCCTTCTAATTGTTAGTTGTTGTATTGGATTTCACTCTTGCACATAGCAACTAGGAATTAGTGGAAGTTGACAATAATTGAAGTATAAAATATAAAATATGAAAGATTATAGAAAAAGGTCAAAAATATCGTTTAAAGTTCAAAAATATTATTTACTTATGAATGCATGTGGTAGGAACGTTGTAAGTGTACATGCCTCATGCTACTGCTTTAATAGGAGCAAAACGTCTCCAATTTGACCATTAACTCTCTAAATTTGCTCTACTCACCCAAGTTGTTTTTCCCTCCTTTCTTCCATATTGAGATATAAAACTATTAATGTTCCCTTGTTGATTATAGTTGGATTTTTTTTTTTATGCTCTAATTTATGTGCAATTTTGTAATATCCTTGCTTCCTCATTGAAAGGTGAACAATCATTGTAGATTTAAACCGTATCTAGTTCCTCAGTTTAATCTTCCTTCATGTGTCTGTCAGGCATCGCTAAAGATATTAAAAGTTGAAGAGAAATTATCAAAAGGATGGGGTGGCGAGAATGCATATCATGTCGGTGGATATCGATACTTACTGGTAGATGGTGACAGAAATATATCTAGAGCTTCTCCTCCTGGAAAGGTTACTACACTAACAAAGGTAAAACTCACTGCTTAAGTTTTGCTTTGCGGCTGCGCATTTTCTGGTCTAACACATGAGGTTGGATCCGTGCTATGTCATTCTTGCTGGCTGATTAACTGCCTTTATCTGCAACTGCAAATTGATTCTTATTTTCTTTTCATCATTTTTTGGGTTGACATTAATTTTATCTCATATAAGAAGATGAAATTTGATGATATGCATTTGAAAGTCTCATACTCTTTATTATGATGAAAGCCATTATTAAATATCAGTAGAAGATTATGGAGAACCACCCTATTATTAAATTGTAAGTGATCAAAGGATGATTTGTTAAGAACTGGCAGATATGGTTCAACATGGGTTGGTAAGAGCGTTATGGTTTTCTTATAGATATCCTATATTTATACTTTAAGTGGCTATTCATCATCCTTAATTCCAATCGTTGTGGTAATGTGTCTTGGGAGTTGGACCAAGTGATGTTGAAATTACTTTGCCTCTAGGATATACAACTACTCAAACTTGAATAGATGCTTTTTGTTTTACTGTATTAGGCAGTGCTATTTATTCTCATTTGATTAGAACCGTTTCAAATTTGTGTCAGAAATATTGATGATTTTTTGTGTCCATTTTTGCTCACTCACCCCCGGGGGTGAGCATTACCCCCCTCTCAAATGGATGACACATGTCCATGGAAGGGGTAAATTTGTCCAAACACTATCATCTCTTGGGACAAATTTAGCCCTCCCCGGACACATGTCATCCATTTGGGAGGGAGGTAATGCTCACCCCCCTTCAAGGGGGGTGAGCAAAAGTAAACTCTGATTTTTTAGATGATGATTGGTTAGAATAGTTTGCAAATTCCCTTACAAGTTACTTGTCAGTATGCAAAGGCAGTGCCCTATATTTTTTTAGAAAAAACAAGTCATGAATAAATTCAGAAATTAATAACAGTCATGTTAACTTTTAAATCAATTTGATGTGTGTGTGTCCATGTCTGTGTGATACATGAGTACATATGTCCGTCTGTCTACATAAATGAACATGCATATATCCTTGCATGACCCTGACATATATATGAGTGGGTGAACTTACCAAGAAGTATTATATGTCAAACCAAATTTAGTCTCAACTCAGATAGAAGGTAGAATATGTTGAAACTCAACAGCCAGGTTAATGGTGAAGTTGCACTCAAATCTTATTTGAAACTTTATATCGAGAGATTATTTCTAATATGAATAAATGAGTAACTTTCTTTTTTAACTTGTTCCATTACTCTATCTGCTATTGACTGATTTCTGTCTGTTTGGAAAATTGTGGGTTTCGGATAAATTAAGGCACATTTTAGATGAATTAAGATTTAAGAATCTTGCATGCTTCTGTTGTTTTCCTGAATGAAGATCAGTTTTGATGAACATATATGAATGAGGTTCTAGGTTTACGTTTACAATAAAATATCTTATTTTATTAAGTCTCTCAAGACATTAAAGTAGGACTCAATAAAACCAAAGGCAGAAAAGGTCTACAAAGAATGAAAGGTTTTTGTTGAAATTAAGATATATTAAAAGAAAAGAATGATAAGCTAGATGGGTAAGATAAATGGTTAGAGTGTTCGTTGTCTTTGGCTTCTAGTTTTGCTTGGCAAAGAAAGTTTGCTGGTTATGATATTAAAGACTTAACTGTAATGCTATCCATATGAACCTTGATCCTTCTAGGGCTTTCTTAGTTTCATGGTCCATGAAGGGCATATATGGCAGTGTCTTGAGTTCTGTCCTTATAACATAGAAAAAGATCGAAAAAGGAAAAAACAATAGGAAAGAAAAGAAAACTTGGCCTTGAATCTTAAAAAAGATACCTTTAGCTTCAATTTTCGTCAAATTTTATTCTTTTAGTGCTATGTTTGCACTTGGAAGTTGTTTGATAATTAATATCATTTTAGTTAGCCCTGGTAAGAGATCTTTTTATGATCTCCCAAAGAGTATCTATGCCAAATTCAAGGTTTGGTAAGTCACTCAAGGGTCAAAAGTTACTCTGAAGTGTGGCAGTTGTAAGTTGTCGATACCATCTAAAATGTGATGCTGACATGAGAGTCCTGTTATTAATATGCTAAAGAATTATTTAGAAACAATAAAGTGTTTAATTTGGTTTAATATTTTTTAACTTTATTTTTGTTTTGTTTTGGTGATATTGTCTTGCAGGAATCCTTACTTGCCATGAGCAAGCTTAGAGAAGAGGTAGATTTGGAAAAGGGTAGAGCAAAATGGGATAATGCAGGTTTGGAGAAAGACTTGGAAGTATGCATAAGAGCAAAAAATAATGCTTGGGTTATTGCTCGGATTACACGAGGGAAGGAGCTTTATATGGTTCTGGAGAAAGCCAATGAGACACTTCTTTATGCCTCTGATGCTTTTGAGAAGTTTAGCAGCAGGTAGTGCATTTTTCTAGTGATTATTTTGATAATTTTAGTTCAATTTCTATGATCATCATGAGTTTTCATCATTCTCACTGTTGCTGTTAGTTCCATATTCTTTTAAAAAAGAGCATCAACATGAATACCTTTGACTCATTTGGGTTAAGAAAACTTATCTCCACCCGATAAGATTGACCCAGTTGTTATGCAGGTATTGCAATGGCGCTTTTTCTTTGGATTAGGAAAAACTTCCGGTCTCCAATATATCTGTTTGTATATATATATATATATATATATATATATATATATATTACCACAATAACATGAGCAGCATTAAGAGTTCAGCAAGCATTCCTTTCTTGGCACATTGCTCTCTGGACCCTAGCAGGCGGCACCTATCCACCACAAATTCCTGTGACAATGAAAAACAAAAAGATGAAATTTTTTGCTTGCTGTATATCATGCGATCTGTAAACTTTTATATGTAAAAATGCTGATCGAATTATTGCTTCGGTACTCTTCTGTATTTTTCAGTTTGTTCCAGCAACTTGATGTGCTTTGTTCTCTAAATTGAGGGGTAGAGGTTGGTAATAAATGTTAATGTCTCTTAATTTATGAATTTTTCTGTGAGAATGAAGGACAGCATTTTGTGTAAGAGTGGATTTAGTTAAATTACAGTAATTGTGTTGCTTGAAATAAGCTGCAGCAATTGTCAAGGATCTTTGGGATTGTTTATAAACAATCACTTAAATTACAATGAATTATATATAAACAATCACTTAAGTTACAGTAATTGTGACAATTGTTGAAGCTTGTTTCAAGCAACACAATTACTGTAATTTCAAGCTCTAGTCACCTTTGTTCCGCTGCTTGTTGATGCTCTAACCCACAAGCATTTAGCAGGTTAGGGCCTAGGGTGGGAAAGGTTTAGCTAAATCAAACTTATACGAATTATTATTATTATTATTATTATTATTATTTTTAAGTATTACAACTATTACAATAGTATTATTGGGATCTAAATCAAACTTATACAATCTTTTTATATGTATATGTGTGTATATATATATATAAATATATATATATCGAAGTATTACAATTATTACAATAAGACTACCAATAATTATCAAAGAATCGGGAGAAAATTTTATATACATACTTATAAAATATGAATAGTGAGACTTGAACCCTTACCACATTGTGGAAGGGAGGTGTATGATCATAAGAGATAATTTGAAACTTTTATGATCTTATTAATAAGACTTTTGTCTTTCAAAAATAAAAATAAAAATTAATTAGACTTTTGATTCCATATAATCTCTTGTATAGAAATGTGTAAGACATCCCACTAAGGTAGCTAATACACCCGTTTTATAATCATATATTATTGAATCACTTATGCCTTTTTTTAAGGTCTTTTAAATTTTAAGGATTTAAAATATATAATTCATTGTAAGTTAAGTGATTGTTTATATCTATTCTGTAATTGTGACAACTGAGATGGGATTTGAGTGTAATTTTATTCATAATATATATATATATACGGAAATTTTCCTATGAGGATGTTCTGATATGATTATATAAGGATATTGAATGTGAGTCACTCGTTTTATATACTTAGACTTGGTATATATGCACTTGTCAATCACTTTTAGAAATGAGTGACTCACATTCAATATTCTGATAAAGTTATATAAGGATGTCCTGATAGGAACGGGACCGTATATATATATATATATGCCCTGATAGAATTATATAAGGATATTGAATGTGAACCACTCGTTTTACATACTTTGACTTGGTATGTATGCACTTGTCAAATTACTTTTATAAATGAGTGACTCACATTCAATATCCTGATAAAGTTATATAAGGATACCCTAATAGGAATGAGACCGTGTATATATATATATTTATGAGGATGCCTCTCCTATGCATTGATCTTTGGCAAGACTTTTGATCTCAATGACCGTTTCAAACATAGTTAAAAAGTTTTAGTTTATGCCTCGGTAACTTTATATTGTCACATATATATATATATATATATTAGGAATACTATCATTTGGGTCATTATGTTTTTTTTTGAATTATCTGTTTTTTATTCACCTATTTATTTTTCACTTGATTGGTCCATATGTTTTCAAAAACCACTCAATTTCATGACTCATCCCTCTGACCAGAATTTTAACGGTTAACCGTCATCAAGGAATAAAATATCGGTATCGATATCGATATCGGGCTTCTAAATTTATGAATATTTCGGGGATATTATCGATATCGGTGGATATTCTGTCAAAACTTAAAAAAAATGATGGATATTTACATCTAAAGTTAGATTTTTTTGGGTGAAATTTTAGGACAAACTTAAACAATTAATTATATATCAAATGAATCATATTTTAACGATAAATTAGCATAGTTATGAATTTATTATAAATTATAAAATAGATAGAGTTTGTATATAATTTTTTAAATTGATTATTTAATAGAATAATATTTTGTTTTACTTTTACAATATTATATACAATATAAAGAGAGTAAATATTTAATAAAAAAATTATTATTAAAAAATATATATAGTTCCATACTTCCAAGATTCTATCATAAATCATAATTCATACATAATAATACATTGCATGTCTGAAATTTAAAACCAAAATGAATTCCTTACTGGTTCAAACACATAAGATATATTTTTATCTTGATTCAAACAATAATTTTCCCAGGAAAACGTGTTTGCATAGTTTCAAGATAATTAATAATATGCCACAAGTATGTTGTTTGATTTTTTCCAACTGATCCATGAATTAGATAGTTTGGATTTACCCAACTTTGTGGATATTATTGATATGCATGCATAGGTATTGCATATGATATTTGTGGAGAATGATAATCAAATATATTGCAGTCACCATAACTACTATAATATGGTACATGAGAACCTGACATTGTTTGCGAATCACCAAAAAAACTATTTTTTGTGTCTATACTCATTGAGGAGAGAGTCCTATTCAAAGAATCTACATCAATTTGACTTGTTCCTCCATGTTGTTTACCATGATTTTGATCAAAATTACCTGCATGAGCATCCCAACTTACCGTACCAGCATTCCAACCCGTTGCACCAGCATCCCAACCTCCAGCACGAACATCCTAACTTGTTACACCAGCATTCCAACCTTCTGCACTAGAATCCTACCTTGCCTTATCCTCACCATCCCCATCACCTCTATCATCTTTTCCTCAACTATTTCTATCAGAAGTATGTTGGTCATCGGAAGAGCTGGTAACAATAACTCTACGATCTACACCAACTTTTTCTCTAATCACTTGTTCAACATTTATTCCCATGTTTCGAGCATGAGAAACAATATATGGATCATGATTTCCCTCGTTATCATCCAAGGAGGTAGGTCTAACGCAGTCAAAAATAGGATTCTCATTATTGTTTCCTACTTCAGCAGCTACTTGAAGTAGATCTATAAAATCAGTTTCATTTACTTTATCTTTTTTAACTGCCATATCCCCAAGTTTCAACTTCATATAATAATAATAATAAACAAATTGTTCAAACTTAGAATAGGCAAGACAGTTCATTTGTTTTGTGTGGATTAAATCAAATGTGGACCAATTTCTTTTACATGCAGAAGATGAAGATGTTTGTGACGGTATATGAACTGTTATTGTACACAATGATGAAGCATAGTTTCCATACATTACCCACCAATTAGTTGTAATAAAAATTATTAAGTATTATAAGTATGAATATTATTTCAATGATATTATTATTTATTATTAATGTGTAAATTTTTGTAATAAAATTTATATTCCCAGTTGCATTTTGCTTCTAGCTGCAATAGTTACTCATTCACCAAAACTTTTTCTTCCATCCTTGAAGTAAATAAGCTATATTCATGAGATCAATATGTATATAATATTTATTAATATGACATAATACTCCCATGCAAAAAATTTATAATATTAGAATTATAAAATTGGTTGTAAATTGTAACTTTTTACTTCATTTCCAAAATTAGCAATTCATGCAGCTTCATTGTCTAATTGCGTATAGACATTATATACGGCTTTCAGAAGATCTGAATTATCCCCAATATTGTCTTTATATTGGTACTTTGGGTTTAAATAGTAAGCTGGAAGAAAAAAAAAGAATAATTTTAGTATAAATACTATACTAAATTTTAATTATGAATGACAAACAATCCAAAATAAAATTTACTTGCAGTATGTAGTGGGTGATTGAGCATTTTATCCCATCGGTCTTGTATAGTGTTTAGAATCAATTTACTCCCTCTTTGTTGTTTTACTACATCTTTCATCACATGCATTAACTCATACATGATAGACATAGTGGGTATAACTATTGTATCAACCAATCTCAGAATCTGGTATAGTGGCTTATATATTTTAACTACAGAAGCCACATTATCTCAAAACTCTAAATCTAAAATACGCCATTCTATTCTTTTTCCATTTGCTGTTCGACTCAATCGATATGCAGCCCATGCATCACTGGTAAATAATTGTTTCAAATTTGTCTTTTTTTTCAAAAGACTATTAAGGGCAATATGATTGGTCGCAAATCGAGTTGCACCAGACCACACTATCTCCCCTTTACAAACCTCCCTCATTTGCGATAGTAACCATCTATGATTATATATAAAGTTTGTCACAGCCCTAGCATCATGAATGACACTTGCAACAATGTTCTTCTTTCCAATATCCTTAAAAATCAAATTTATACAATGTGCTGCACAAGGAGTCCAAAGGAAGGAATATTTTTTCATCAATTTTTTACCTGCTTTCACAAATGCAGAGCCATTATCTGTGACAATTTGCACAACGTTCTTCTCACCGATCTCTTGCACCGCATCTTTTAGCAATCCATAAATATACTGATGATCTTTAATTTTGTTGGATGCATCAACAGATTTTAGGAAAATTGTGTGACCCTTACAATACACCATAAAAATAATTATCGACAATCTTGTCCTTCCTATCCACCCATCACACGTTATGGTGCAGCCATATTTCTCACATTTATTTTTTGAAGTTATCAACATACTCTTTCATTTTCTTGTACTCGATGTTTAAGTACTTATGGCTAATTTCATGTGCTGACGGTGGTTGAATTTCGACACCTATATTCACATGCATGCTAAATTTAATTGTGAAATAAAAAAATGAAAACTAATCAAAAATTTCAAAAACATTATTATTTAAGAAAAAATAATACTTGATTCTTGAGCACCAATAATTATGTTCTTTAAATAATGAAAGCCGGCTTTATGTGGGGGCACATTATCATAAATAAAAAACTTCGATACCAGCCTCCCCATTTTTTCTCTAATCCTTTGAACATATCTTTAATATTCTTTTGCTTTGTACCTGATGATTTGTATAATGAAGGTGCAACTGGAAGTTTATAACACGGCTCTCGTCCACTTTGAGTACGATGTACTTGTTGTTGTGGTTGGCTACTACCATCGGCTCTTGAACCCTCTTATCTATTTGACCTCCCTCCAAAGATTCTTGCTTCTTGTTCTCTTTGCCATTCAGATGCTTTCGATGCATCTATTGTCAAACGATAATCATCTTGTTCATCAGGAAGCATACCTTCAGGATAATGATAGATATCTTCTTCCTCTTCTGTATCAGGGAAATTTCCCCTCAATTCTTGTTGAATTTGTTCAATCTCCCTTGCATCTCTTTTTTTTGTTGTTGTTTCTTTATTTTTTTTTTTGCAATTGAGATATTTGAAATTTAACTTCTGGTGGCATATTTGAACATACTTTTACATTTTTATACAACTCATTATCGGTTAAATGAAATTTAAATCGGATAATTTTGCCACTTTGCATTGTGTGACAGCAAAAAGTTCATATAGTACCATTTTTATTATTCGGTATTGGTCTACGATACTCCCATGTTAGATCATTTTTAGTACTAGACATCTTATGCAATATTATTCCTTATCAAAACAAAATTAAATTTTGTACCAATCAATTTATAAATATGAAAATTCTAATGAGTTTTAGAAACAATACCACATAACATCTAAAATTTGCATGCAATTATAATATCATTATTTTTTATATAAAAAAAATTATCAAAATAAATATTTACATATCTGATTATTTGATGAAGATATTGAGAATTTGAGATAAACTTGTGATGTAAAATTTGCTATGTAAAGTGTAGTCATGTAGGATGAAAATTTGAAAGAGGAGTGAAGATTATTTTATAGATGAAGTGAACAAATAGATGAATAATTGAAGAAGATTTTCATTGTTGCATTCATTTATATTCGGTGCGACAAATGAATAATATATGATGCATATGCATTCATTTTGTTTCTATTTTTCAAAAATTCTATCATTATTATTCTCTGCCATACTACTTTTCAAACTTCTATCATTATGATTCTCTCCCATATGGCCCATACCAAATAATCGAGTTTTTATTTATTTATTTATTTTTATCTTTTGATAAAAATAATTGAGTTTCTTTAGATTCTCTACTCAAAAGAAAAATGATGGGTTTTTACACGTTTTGCACAAAAAGTTTTGAGATTCCTTTATTTGGAATGTCGGCACAAATTTACAAAGAAACTAATTCTACATCTTTATAAATTGATTGGTACATATTTAATATTATTTGGAATTAGTTTTACATAATTGTGTCAAACAATTTTTTTTTTTTTCAAATTGTTTTCACAAAATTCTATATATTTTACACGTCCATCTTTGATTCTTTGTCCAATTTTACTTCAAGTCCTCAATTATTTTACTATTGACTATTATGTTGAAAATTTTTATAAATTTGTTAATTTTTCTTCTCAAATAATTTTCAATCTAAATTATTTTAACGATAATTTAATTGTTTAAGATTAAAAAAATTATTTTAATAATATGAAAAATATCCATGGACTTTTAGGGTGAAATTCATGAAATTTCGGGAATATCGAGAGATTTTTATTGATATTTCGAAATCGACCAGATATTCTGCAAGATATTGGATATTTACCTGTTTCGATATTGGTCCCTCCAAAATATGGATATATCGGTGGATATTTTGGTATATCTATTGATATTCAGTCCCTTAACCATTATAGAAAATTCTAAAGGACTAATTTTCTCAAGGTTTCAGTTTCACTACCTAAAAGTACCAATCTACCCTTTAAAAATTTGACGATTACAAATAATTTATATAAAAAAAAATTGGTATGGATTTTCACCCTCCATCTCAAATCTGAATGGTGACGATCAAATATATATTTTTTGATCAAATAATTTTTTTTTTAAAAAAAATCTCTCTAGAAAAACGAATTTTGAATGGAAAACAATTAAATCTTGAATGAAAAATTTCACGAAAAGGAAAAAGGAAATAAAAACTGTCCAAGTAATAGATTGAATTTAGAACATCAAGTAAAAAACGAAAAAAAAAAAAAAATCATGAGATTCGGGATAGATCTCATCCACTAAAAGAAATTTTTTTTTTTTCAACAAAAGCATTTTGCAACCCAAACCACAACAAAAATTACTGCTCCACCACGACCACACCCACCATCGTTGTGCTTACAGCTTATCAAACCACACAATGCTTAACAAAATTCACGACTCCACCAGTATCGCGCTGGCGCCGCACCACCACCACCTCAACATCTCCATTTAGGAGGACATCGCACCAGAACAGATCTGTGCAATTTCCATGATCGCACCAGATCTGTGAATAGAGTAATCTTCTCCATTCAACTTCTTCGATGAACACCAACACATGGACGATGCAAAGACGATGACAATGACTTCCTGATTCAGCTTCTTCAACGATAGGGTTCTAGAAAGAGAAAAGTTCTGGTTTTTCTAGAGAGAATTCGTTTTTCTAGACATATTTTTTTGGGTTTGGATCTGGATGGTTGTAAGGGTTTCTGTGTTTCATTGGTTTATGAAGAAGATGAATGTTGTTCTTCAAGTTTAAAATTTTTTTTAGGGTCAAGATTAAAAATCTCCCCTCACCTTTGAGGTGAACATTTGAATTATTATTGGATGTATAGTTATAAATGCTTTTATTTTAGAAACCCCCCATGTAAACTAAAATCATTAGCATTCTGTTTGTGTTAACCAAGTTTGACTATTAAAAAAACCTAAAATGTCTCCATTTAAACTTCAATTGTACGAATTGACTATTATATCCTCATACTTTACCAAATAAATTAATAAAATGATACAAAATGCTGGAATGTTAACTTATAAAGGAGAAGTTATTTTGTGAACAATTTTATTCCTAAAAATAACAAAATTACAAATGAACCAAAACATTGAAAATGAGTATTTGCTTAGATTTAGAAAAAAAAAACAAATAAATACATATTTTGGTTTATTTTCAATGTTTTTGGTTTATTTGTAATTTTGATACTTCTAGGGATAAAATTATCTACAAAATAACTTCTCATTTACAAGTTAACATTTTTACACTTTGTATCATTTGGTAAATGTATAAGAGTCTAATGATCAATTTATACAATTGAAGCTTAAATATATATATATATATATATATATTTTAGACTTTTAACAATCAAACTTAGTCAACACAAATGGAATATTAACCGTGTTAATCCATAGAGGATATTTCTAAAATAAAAACATTTGTAACTATACATCCAATAAGAATTTAAAGGTGATGAGAGGTTTTTAATATTAACCTTTTTTTTATTAGGTTTATTATGTGTTGACACGTGACATATCAATATTTAAAGATAAAAATACCCTTAGAACCATTTAATTTGACTAACGGTTGACTCACGGAAGGACAAAATTGAATAGTTTTTAAAAATGTAGGGACCAATTCAATGAAAAATGAATAAATGAATAAAAAACGAATAATTCAAAAAAAAAAAAAAAACATAAAAACCCGAATGATAATATCCATATATTTTATATGTAAGTCTAATGCACAAAAGCATTTCTCACGCCGTATAGTTTCAATGCCACGATTTGTTTACCACCAATAATCTTTGACAATTGACATTAACAAAAGGGTAACATACGTACAAGACAATTTCATATAACATCGATTTCAAATTAAAATTTTATTAGAAAAAAAAAAGAAGATGATGATGGATGATATAAAATTATAAATAACTTGATAATTTGAAGACCTAAATTAAGGCTGTTTAACTGGAGACTTTGTCTTTAAAGTAAATGTTAGTTTGAATCGTTCACCATCATATCATATGTTAAAATAATAACATTCAATAGAATACTTTTGAGTCACCGTCGGTCCACATGGACCATGTATTATTTCTATGCGTTTGGTTAAATACAAAAAGTCAGATAATCTTTTGAATTGTTTCCTTTGTACGTACGTGTATTTCCTCGTCTCATTTCTTGATATACGACAAACACTAAACCCGTGGAATTGAAACTATTAAGTAAATTGTTATCATAATCTTATACATATTTTTATTAAACTTTATAAATCATTGATATTTTAAAATAAGTAATATTATTTTAAAATTAATTTTATAAGATAAATTTTGTTTTTTTAGAGAGAGTCAAATTAAAATAGCTACTCTCATAATTAAATAATGAGAAGACTTCCCACATGTAGTATATGAGCTTGACTCGTATATCAAATCAATTTAGGGAGAGAAGCTACCTTGCATAATGATGTATTCAAGTTTTTTCCGAACATTAGAGATAACTACGTCCACAAATGAGAAGAATACCTCCCATTGATAATAAAGTGAGATTTACTATCGTTAAGAAAGATACTATATATTTATACTTTTATAAGTAAGATGAGACTTGAATTCTTATTAAGAAGGGGAAGAGACGTGCACAACCAATTGTTCATGCACATATAAGATTGTTAAAAGACAAAAATAATAATAATAATCTTAGTTCTATTTAAATTATTTTAAACCAAGCAAATAAACATAGCCTTTTCTTTCTTTTACTCTCAAAACATCTTCATTCTCATCTTGCTTTCCTCTCTTTAATTTTCCCTATATTATCTCTTACTTTAAAGTCTTAACATTTCTCTCTCAGATCTTAGCAAAGCCATATATCGACTCCATTCTTGATTGATTTATTTTTTATTTGTCTTGAATTTGGATGGAGATGGTGGATAAAATTTGGGTCGGCAAAGTAAAGGAATAGAAAGGGACATTGTTGGAATTTTGGATTTGTAATTGATTGAGAAAATGAATAAATGATGCAAGTTTGTTTATATATATATATATATGAAAATTTTTAAGTCTGTGCGTACTAATATGACTCCATTAGTGTGTTGGATGTAGACCATTACATTTACACGCTTTGACTCAAAGTGTATGTACTTGTCAAAACTTTTTCATAATCTATGGTCCATATACAACGCACTGATTGAATTATATCATGATACATCTAGAAGAAAAGAAATATATATATATATATATATAATCATTAAGTGAAAAATGAATAGAAGTCAAGTTTTGCTAAATAAGAAATTTTTTTGGCAAGTGACAACACATCTAAACATTCCAAAAAGCAACTTGTTAAATCGCAAAGTCCAAAAACCTACCGAGGAGGCCTTAATTATTGAGGCTCTTTGGGCTTGCCGGCTCAAACCGCTCTACTTTAAATTGCGGTAAGACTATAAGAGAGGGTCCACGCGGTGACTTCGTGTACCACCTAGAATTTTTTACTAACAAAAGGAAATACACTAACTGACTAATGATGATACAAAACGTACAATTTATTACAAAATGATGATGAAGGTTGATACAACTTAAAACAAAACTATGACCCTAAATTTGGCCCCGTTTAATTCGAGACTTGGTCTTTAAAGTTAAAGTTAGTGTAAATTGTTCACCATTATATGTATATATTTTAAAATAATGACTTTCATAAAATACAATCTATATATAATATACGTTTGGTCAATAAAAAAGTTACATTAGGTCCTTTGTCATGGACCACGTGGCCTCATGTTTTGATACGGCAACACTAATGTGGTCCAAGTGTCGGTGTGTCACCATTGAGTGAATTACGTACACACAACAACCATATATTTTAAAGAATATCGATTGGATGTTGACATGTCCGAACTCATTGCATACTGATCAATTAATGGTTGGTTGCCACGTAATCTAAAGTAAGGAAAAAAAAAATGTAAAAAGTAAAAGAATTTAGATCATGTGATAACACTCCATTAGGCGGTCAATATATCAAGATATTGACTGGTCAATACCCAAACATTTTCCTATTTTAAAAGCCATATCATAACAATTTTCTTGTCAATATCTTTACCACATTAAATATAACTCTTATATATATATATACATATATACATACAGAAATTTTCATATGAGGATGCTCTGATAGAATTATATAAGGACATTGAATGTGAGTCACTTGTTTTACATATTTTGATTTGGTATGTATGTACTTATCAAATCAATTTTATAAATGAGTGACTCATATTCAATATCCTGATAAAGTTATATAAGGATGCATGATAGGAACGGAGCCGTATATATATATTTATTTATTTTTTTAAAATTTTAAAATCTGAACCATAAATATATACCACATGTGATATAGCCACCATCGACTCAACAAACAAGCTTTTATTATTCATATCCAAAGTCACATTACACATTTTCATGGTCACTTTGGTCCACATTTATAAATTAAAATTGGTAACATGATAATTTCTATTAGGGGTGTGCGGCGGATCAAATTCATTGGATATATCATGATACAAGATCTGATCCAATCCGATTGGATCAAAGAAATTACATTCCAATCTAATGCAAACTTATAGCAAAACCTGATTTGATCCAATCCAATTACAATTAAATTAACAAACTAATAATTAAGCCCTATATTTTGGCCGATAAGGCGGATTGGTGGATGGAAATCCAAGATTCGATTTGATTCGATTCAATAGATTTCACAATTTAGGATCCTATTCGATCCAATCATGTCTTCAAATCCAATGGATTTGATTGGACCCAATGAATCCTATTGGATTCGTATTACTATTTAAACCAAGCAAATTAACATAGCCAATTCCACACATCATCTTGTTGGTCTCACTCATTCACAGAAATTGAACTAACGATGGTGACAATTCCAGTGGCAGCCTTAACCTCAAAAGGCAAAACCATTCCTCTTGTTGGTTTCGGCACAGCCGAGTATCCGTTTTCATCGTCAAATGAGGCTTCAAAAGAAGCTGCTCTCCAAGCAATTCGAATAGGTTACAGACACTTCGATACAGCTGCGCTTTACCAGTCCGAGCAACCTCTAGGCGAAGCCATAGCCGAAGCTTTAAGCCTCGGCCTCATAAAATCACGCGATGAGCTTTACATCACTTCGAAGCTTTGGGTCAACAACACCCACCGTCACCTTGTTCTACCTGCCTTACAAAACACTCTCAAGTCAGTCCTCAATTTTTGTAGTCTTGCAAGGTCCATACTAATTAGTAATTACAACATGCAATTTGGTCTACACATGTATGTTGTAAATTAATTATATTATTAGTAACCATCACCTAACGTTGAGTGTCTATTCAGTCTAACAATTATTTTCCAACTTGATTAGCTATTCTTATATGGATGAAATTAATTGTGTAGGAATCTGGGATTGGAGTACCTTGATCTTTATTTGATTCATTTTCCGGCAAGCTTGAGGCCGGGGTCGGGGTATCCATTCAAAGAAGATGATATTCTTGCAATGGATTATGAGTCTGTTTGGGAGGCAATGGAGGAGTGTCAATTGCTTCGTCTTACAAAAACTATCGGAGTAAGTAACTTTACTTGCAAGAAGCTTCACAAGTTACTGGCCACAGCCAAAATCCCTCCTGCTGTCAATCAAGTGAGTCCATTACTAACTTGTAATTTTAAGGTTAATATTTTTGGATTATCTTAAGGTGTGGTGTGCACGGATATTAAGACTATCTTATTTTCATGTTCAAAATTGTTTTTAAAGAATAATATTTTGGTAATTGTGAATATATAGGTGGAGATGAATCCAGTTTGGCAGCAGAAGAAGCTGAGAGAATTCTGTGAAGAAAAAAGTATTCATATCACAGCTTACTCGCCATTGGGAGCCAAAGGAACACCTTGGGGAACTTCCCGGGTCATGGAATCTGAAATTCTTAAAGAAATTGCAACATCTAAAGGAAAGACTGTTGCTCAGGTAATTTTTTATTTTTATTTTTTATTTTTATTGAAATAGTAAAATCATTCGGAATTTAGGTAGGAGATCGACTCGAGCCCATGACTTCATAGGTATAGAAATGAGGTAAACTACTGGGCCTTATTGAAACTGTTTCTTGTAAGAGTTTCCAAAATAATATCAAGGGTTAATATTAAAAACATACCCTCACCTTTGAACTATTATTGGATGTATAGTTATAAATGCTTTTATTTTAAAAACCCCTCCTATGAATTGACACCGTTAGCATTCTATTTGTATTGACTGAGTTCGACTATTAAAAAGTCTAAAAAATGTTCCTATTTAAGCTTCAATTATATAAATTGACCATTATATCCTCATACTTTTACCAAATAAATTAATAAAATGATATAAAAGGCGGGAATGTTAACTTCTCCTTTGTAAGTTATAATAAAATAAATTATAATTTGTTATTTTTAGGTATAAAATTGTCTACAAAATAACTTCTCCTTTGCAAGTTAACATTCCCGCCTTTTGTATCATTTTATTTATTTATTTGGTAAAAGTATGAGGGTATAATGGTCAATTCCACAATTGGAGTTTAAATAGATACATTTTAGACTTTTCAAGTTTCAAACTCAGTCAACACAAACAGAATGCTAACAGTGTTAGTCTATAGGGGAGGTTTTTAAAATAAAAACATTTGTAACTATACATCCAATAATAGTTCAAAGGTGAGGGGATGTTTTTAATATTAACCCTAATATCAATATACTTGTATTCAATGCTGTAGGTTTATCTCCACCAAATTTTTATTAGGCTAGGATTTAATCGGAGGACCTTTATGTTGTATTTTATTTATTTATTTATTTATTATTATTATTTTTTTGAAATATTACTTAAATTCGGGATTTTTAGATGGAGGACTCGAACCCACGACCTTATAGCCTATATATGAGGGATTTACCACCAGATCAACCCTTTCTTGTCAGGATTTTTATCTTGTAGAATAATTAATTTGAGTGTTTTTGATATATTATATATGTTACATATTTTAAAGGTATAGGACCATAGGTCCCGTTTCAATAATTTAATTTAACATTAAATTAATCATATTTAATATTTAATTTCATGAAAATAAAGCAATACCAACGTTTATATATTCATATTGAACTTTATACATAGAGATTTACGTTTAAACTCCATACATATATTCTACATTCAATTGTGTATTTAATACTAGTATATTGTGTTATTGTCCACAAATCAATCGAGGGTAATTTAATTTTGGTGCATGTGCAGGTCTGTCTGAGGTGGATTTACGCCCAAGGAGTGAGCGTAGTTGTGAAGAGCTTTGACAAAGAAAGAATGAAAGAAAATCTGGACATATTTGATTGGAAACTAAGTGCAGAAGATCTTCAAAAAATTGAACAAATACCACAAAGCCGAGGGAGTCTCGCCGAGATTTACATAACAGAAAAAGGCCCCTTCAAGTCCCTTGAGGATATCTGGGATGGAGAAATTTAATCTCATATATATGTTGCCATTTACTCTTAAATAATTACTTCATCATCCTTTAATTAAACAATAATGCTGCACTGATATATAAATTAAGTTTTTGTTCATAAACTCATTCGAAATGATATAGCAGTTGTCTCCATATTCACTACATGTCTACATTGTTATTCAATATTGTCGTTTGTATTGCTCAAAAACAATATGGTTCGAATCTGCAAGAGACAGAAAACAATAAATAGAAACAATACGTTAGGGAAATCGAGGCCCGTGTTTCACACGATGTCCTTAAGACAATTTCGCCGTATATAACACCGTATGTGTATAGTGATTGTCTCCTATGATTCAACGATTTAACAGCAGAAGTGCGAAGCACAAACCACGCTCAGCGAACTCAAACTGAGTTCAAACTTACCAAGAATAGAAAAAGGAGAAGAAGAAAGAACGGCTGCTGCTGCTCTAAAATATCTAGAATTAATTTTTTCTGTAGAATGGACTAGGGTTTTTAAATAGAAAACCTAATCGTAGGGTTTCATGGATTGATATGGAAATTACTTTCTTATCACGTTTTTAAGAAAGTATTAAGATTTCTTTTGAAATCAGGGAATAATTAAATTATAAATAAATAATAATTTTTTTTAAAGAGAAAAAAAGGCTACATATGATAAGTTGTTATATAAAAAATGTTAATAAATATTAAAAAGGAACCTTATCTTTAGGAGATATTATATTGAGTGACGATATTTGTACTCCTCTAAAATCGTATATGTACACCAAATCAATATATTTTTAAAATTCCAATATTATCCTTAAATAAATTTATTAAAATGATTAAGATAAATATATCTCATATATCATATTAATAAAATATGTAATATTTTTGAATATTTAACAAATATTATAATTATTTACATGAATATAAAAGAAAAACAAAATATTGATTAAAATATTATTAATTAATTAATTTAAATTTAAATTGTGATTATATTTAAACTATAAATATTAATTACTGTTATAATTTTTCTCAAAAAAAAAAAAAAAAAAAAAAAGAAAAAGAAAAAAAGAAAAAAAGAAAAGTAAATGTTATAAAAAAAAATTTCTTTGAATTTAATTAAAAAACTAAACTAAAAAGTTAAAAGAATAGTATAAGAAAAATAAAAAGAAAAAAATCCGCCTCCATTTATTTATTTATTTTTTTCTTTTTGAAGGTCACCTTCACCATCTTCGATCCGGAGAAAAATCTAATATGGAGAATAGAGATTTTTCATTTCTGAGAGCCTGGGAGAAGGTGTCCTCCATATATTTATATATATCCATATATATATATATATATATATATATATTTTCAATTTTCCTTTTAATTATCTTATAACTTATAATTTAAAACATTTATTCAAAAAATAAGATAAAAGACATATCGGGTAATATATGGGGTGTGCTTACTAAATATATATTTTAAAAATTTTTATTGGGGTTACATATAAAAAAGGGTGAATATATAGTATTTTAGAGGTGTAAATATCTCTACTCTATTTTAGTTTGTTGGCTAAATATTAGAAGCCCTTTAATATAATATTATCTATAAAAAAATAATGAAAAAACAAAAAATTAGACCTTTAAATTTTGAAGACCCTAGAGAACCGCCTAGCCTGCCAATTGCTTCAGCCGGTTCTGTTGACAATCACGTACATCACTCAAAACACTCAGCATTTCTCCGTTGATTAGTCAACCTTTTAGCTTATATTGCTGTGTGAGTGTGTGACCTCTTTGATTTGGTGTTGACAAATTTCAAGTGTCGACACTTGTAAATTATACTTTTATGCATTAACCTAACCAGTGTTGAACAGAATGGGGCCAATAAAAATAGATATTTAGGACTTGTGGATGAAGCAAAACTCGGATATCGGAAGAAGTAAGACAGTTTGCAAATTGCAACCTCATCAAACTTCAGTTACATTAATATGATTATATGAATAATAAAATATTTTATTATCCATATAAAACAATAAACATTTGATAATCATATTAGGAGAAAAATGGAAGTAGGGGAGATAAAATTAACTCTGTAATGACTAATGAACTCAACTGGTTATGTTAGAAGTTGAAACCTAGAAATCAATTGAGGTTTTGATCCTCTCAAGTTCTAAAACTCTGCTATTTACTCTGTTTTAACCATGACTAATTCTAATTTTAAAATCGATTATTTGTTCTAGATGAGTGTTTTCAATTGTTAATGAATGATAGCGGAAATGTTATTTCACTTGAATGAGCTAGTCCTGCTTTTGCAAGCAAAGTCCAACAAGCTACAAACAAAGACATTGTTGAAGATGTGCAACTAGTATTGGCAAAACGAGCTGGCCTGTTAGGCCCGGGCCCGTTATGCCCGTCTATTAAACGGGTTGGGCCGGGCTAGGCCTGGCCTGCCAAGGAAGATGGGCCGGGCCCGGCCAGCCTGTTGAAGTAAAAGGGGGCCCGGCCTAGGCCCAGAGCCCGCGTAGGGACAAGCTGGGCCGGACTTAAACGGGACGGGCCTAATGGGCTTAAACGTGCCTTAATGGGCCAGCCCAATGGGCTTCGATTTTTTTTTTAAAAATACAATATTATTTTTTATACATTGTAATAATTTTGTGTAATTATTAATGTAATAATTTTAATATGAAATATAACATTACAAAATAATAGTATATAAATAATATATTAAATAAATAAAATAAATTACAAAATAATTGAAAGAATGAGTGAGAGATATTTGAGATTGTAGAGAATAGAGAGAATAAGAGAGTAGGAAGTAGAGAAAATGTAGAGAATGAGGTGAGGGTGATGGGGGTATTTATAGGAAAAAGTGAGGTGAGGGTATAATTGGAAAAAATTGTAAAAGATTTAAAAAAATGTAATTTTTAAAAGTTTTGGATATTTTTTTTCTCCCCTAATGGTCACCTGGCTAATTATAAAAGCCACCCCTCAATTCAAATTTTGAAAAAAAAAAATTCAAAAATTCAAAAATTTGAAAATTTGAAATTTTTTTTTCTGACGGGCTGCCCATGGGCTTGGCCTACGAGAGGCGCGTCAAGGCCCGCTAGAAAAAAAAATTTCAAAAATTTTTAATATGCCACGGGCCTAGCGGGCCTGGCTGGCCTTACCGGCCCAGCCCGGTTTTTCTCCAAGGGGCCCGCCCTGCCCCACTATCTTAACGGGCTTAGGCCTGGCCCGTCAGATAGAGGGTCGGGCCAGGCGGCCCGCCAAGGCCCGGCCCATTTTGCCAGCACTATGTGCAACCCTATATATGTTGCCTTTCTTGACTATTAAGAATTTGATCGAAGTCATCGAAGTCCTTTTCTTGTTAGGTAATTTAGGTCTTGATTTTCAAATTGATAAGGCAATGTCTAAAATTTGTATTGAGACTCCAATTTTGTTGATTGAAACAAATACGAGAATGTCTGATTGGTAATTAATTAATGCCAAATATTTATTCAAAGCGAACTAATTAATTAAAATTAATTAAAATTTCATCTCGTCAGTAGACTGACAGGTGACGATTCACGCCGTCAGAAAACCGTCTATTAAGACTATTTGTAAAACCCTCACAAGCCCTAATTAGCTTTCAAAACACAAGTGTAGTGGTAAGTGGGGTGTCGTCCACAGGGACACGGGACTAGCAAAAACTAGCTAATGCTAGAGTAGCATTCATGTTATTAATAATAAGTAAATGAGGATGTTGTAAAAATGTGACTTAACACAATAATAAATCTAAACTAACAATGCAAACTAGATAAAGGGGAAATGGAGTGAAGGATATATAGATGATGGAAACTAAGGAGTTAACGGATTCGAAAGTAAATACTGGACAATGCAACAAACTCGTAAATAAGCACGTCTATTCAAAGGTAACCAACCTAGGATGTATATAGTCGGTTATTTATCCCAATCAAGTGATCAACCTAGGATGTATAGTGAGGATCACTTAGTAGGGACTAATCCGTTGTGAACCACCAACCTAGGATGTATAGTGTTGGTTGTTCATACGGAGTCTGGAAATGAAGTCCATCTACCTATTGGAGATTCAACCGATTACAGATTAGCCAACCTAGGATGTATAGTGTTGACTTCTAATTCTCTTACGAGTACCGACCTGGGATGTATAGTGCCGGAAACCCGCTCGAGGTTAGATTGAGACCGCGGTTTAAGAATCGGAGTTCATGACATTCTCTCTATTCATTTGAGCAAGGTATAACTAAACATCATGTATATCTAAATGCAATACTCATACATAAACCAATGAAAACTTGCCAAGATCATGTATCTCAACAAATAATCAATGAAAACCATTAAAGAACAAGAATAGAACAATGAAAGGTAGATATGAATATATATATAGAACCAAGTTTATGTACAAGCCCAATATTTAACTAACTACTCCATCAATCCCCTAGAGGGGATTTGGCTACTCATTACAACCAAGAAAACAAGATAAAGGAAAGAGGAAGAACCCTTGGAGATCATCTCCTTTCTTGAAGTTGCTTCAATCTCCTATCTTCCTTGAAGTTGAGTAGAGATTGTAAGTGAGAGAGTGTTTCTAGATCTAGGTTATCTTTAGAACTCAATAAAAGCTCCTTAAAATGAACTTATAACATTATATTTATACTACATACTAAAACAGGTCACTTAAACTTCAAAATGAGATCTGGCGCGTGTGGAGTGCGGGTGAATTACCTATATTTTACCCGCAGTATAATGATCAGGTGCAGATTCAGCTCTCTGGATTGTGTTACAGTGTAAGTGGAGTGCGGTTGAATGACCCGCCTGTACTTTAACGTCAGGTGTGATTTCCACTTATCGGCTTTCAACTCAGGGTGCGGGTGGAGTGCGGTTGAATCACCCGCACTTTAGTGTCAGGTATGAAATCATTTTCTCTGTAATTGGCAACAGTGCGGGTGGAGTATGGTTGGATGACCCGCACTGTGCCCGCACTTTAACTCTTCCTCAAGCATCAGGTCCCGGTTGTGGTAGAAGTGCGGTTGCGACCCGCACTAGAACCGCACTATAAGGCTGTTGATGATCCTTTGCCTTTCCTTTTGCCACATTTCTGCCGGAATCACCGTAACATGCTTCCAAACCTATCAATGCACCATTTCCTACAATTACGCACATAACAACCATTAGAGACGCCAAAAAGCATGAAAACGGAACAAAGGATAGGGAAATGGTGGCCTACATATATAACATATTCGGTACGATCAACATCCCCAAACCAACCCTTTGCTCGTCCTCGAGCAAACATACTATAAAAAGGTAAGATGCCAACTGAAATAAATTCTAGACACCTAAGCAATAATTCAAAAATGCCACAAGCCCAAAAAGTGATATGATACATACATGTGTGATAGAGAGAAGAAAAACATATGTGCGAGATCTAGAGCACTTGGAGGTACTAAAGGGAGGCTCGCACGAACACGAATCCTACACCTAAGGCACTCATGTATTATGGACTACTCACTTCTATACCTCGAGCATAATTCGCTTCGATACTAAAGCTCACATAAATTCTCTCTTTCTTTCCTCACTGAATCCTAAGTTCTACATAACAATTTATGCAAAGATGGATTATGCACAACATTTTTAGCAAAGAACTATCCTAAGAAAGACTCACAATGCCATGGACGTGAAAGATCGTGTATTAACCAACATTCCCAAACTAGACTCATTTTGGATCAAAAAGGACTTTTCATTCGGTTATAGCGTGGCTATGGGGTTTAATGAGGTGAAACAAAGAATATGGAAATTTGGATTTCAAAAATCACCAATCATGTTAGAATATGACCACACACACTATACAATGCTCTTTTTCTTCATTAATCACTCACACTCTAGTGTTTAAGCATTTGTTTAACCCATATTTTGCTTTCAATGTTGTACTCCACATTGTGAGTACTTAGCATCAATTACTTTGAACATTTTTGCTTTTCTCTTTTCCTTTTCTTTTTTAGTTGTTCACATTTCTTTTCTTTTAAAATTCATGGCTACAAGTACAAATTTGGGTACCTTTATATTTTTTTTAGCCATTTGCTCACATATTCAACATTTTTCCTTTGTACACTTGGTTTGACCATTTGAGTTTAACTACTTTCATCACCACATTTACACATCCTAACATGATTAGTCATAAAGGTAGGCATGTGTTTAAGCTATGGTATATGGTTGTATTGGTACAAAATGAAAGAGTACGTGATTGTCCTCAAGTTTGGCTTTGGAGCACACAATATGGATAGGAATGTGTTTAGGCTATCATAGGTAGTTAAATTCACACACATTGCCTAATATCACATCCACAATTTATCTACCAAGGGAATGAACACATCCAACACACAATCACAATATAATCTGTAAGTCCTATGGCATGTGACATATATGACAAGATAGGTGTTTAAGAATAGACAATAACAACACTCAAACATACGCACTTTGAAAACTTGTGTTTGTGATCTCACGGGAATCTCTACTATTAGAACTAGGCATGGAAACACTGAGTCCCCTCAACTTAACACCAACAGATGGGATGAACCCATGAAGGTGCAAGCGAATCCCTAAAGTAGCACCAAGCTACATCACAAGTGCACAACATATACCAAAACTCGCCAAAAGCACACCCTAGAGGCATCACACCCAAACTTACTCAAAGTCTAAAATTTGGACAAGCGGCATAAATGAAAAATTAGGCCCTAAAATTCAAAAACAAGGATGACTCTACAAGGCGTATCACACCCCCAAACAAAAACTCAACAATATCCCCCTTGTTGGTAACCACAAGGCACGGCCTAGCGGGGGGGGGGGATCGGGAGAAATGCTGCCCAAAACTCAAAATAATAGAACATGCATAAAGAGCAAAACTTTAATCACTATGCGTGTAACCATGCTCAACCATATTAACAAAACATGCACCAATCACATTCCACATACATGAAAAACAACTAAGTACAAAAATCGAAAAGTAGAAACTCTCTTAAAAGGAAGATAGGTTCATTGTCCAAGCATGTTGTCATGTGATTCCCAAAAGATCAAGAACCTAGCACAAAACACACAAAACTTCTACCAAATCAAACGTCAAATGCAATTGCAAAACATAGGTCCCACGTCCATAAAACAAAACCCTAAATAAAACTAACTAAAAATTCAAATACATAAAGGAAATAAGAATGAGAAACACAAAGTAAATGGCTGGTCAATCCTTGTCTGACAACTCTGGCTCTGCTCCACTGGTGACCCTCTTTCCCTTGGGGTCACGCTCTGCTCTCATCTTGTCCTCACGCTCTTTCCTGGATATCTCCATTGCAGCCTGGAGTTCTGGATCAATTATTAGGCCTCCTGATGGTGGTGAAGAGGTGGCAGGCCTCTTTTTCTTCCTTGGATAAGCTAGGAGGTTGAGCGCCTTCCTCATGTTTGTGAGATTTCCCCATATGTTAGCATAGAATCCACTGGATTCTGCCCTGCTATCAGCAATTTGCTGTTTGTTCTCAAGGACTTTAGTTTTGAGGGCGTTCAGACCCGCTAGCAAAGTTTACCAATGGATCTCCTCAGAAGTCTCCTACGGAGGTGTGGGCATCCGACTATACTCCATGTACTCCATAAGGCCCTGTTTAGTCCCCGTGGGGTTTGGAATCTCCTCTGCCTGCTTACTTGTACCTGCTCCCTGCAGGGCTTTCTTCTTCCCTGTTCGAACTCTGACACCAAAGGGGTCCCACTCTCTCAATTGATCATTCCACGTGAATCTCCCAACAAGACCTAAACCACTATTAAAGGAGTCAGACTTAAAATCCACCCTACCTCTCTGCAAATTGCGGTGATCAAGCTAGGAAAAATGAGTGGCTGCTTGTCAACTCTAACGCCACCTAGTTCGAGTATTGCTCTTTTGATCAGGAAGCCAATGTCAACCAATTGATTCTGAAGGATGCAGTAAAGGACCATGGCTGCATTGAAGTTAACTGACGTCCGATGTTTCCTAGGGATCAAGGAGTGAGAGATGAAGACATGCCAAAATCCCAACTCCAATCTCAAGTTTGTATGCTTCATGCGGTAATCAGGGGCCACCCAGAAGTCTATTGGTTGGATCACTAACTAGTTGGCGAACTTTACATTCTGCGTGACAAACATATTATTCCGGGTCACCCTATTGCGTAGTCTCCCAACCGCCTCCTGATCATCTAGGAGATCGGTCCGATAATACTTGTTGATGTCAGTGATCGTCATTTAAACTTGTACCCCCAGGATTAAAACAGTAGACGTTCTCTGAAAATCCTCTGGTACCATCCCCGTATAGAATTCTTCCACAACACTTCTGTAGTACATAGGCGGGGTGCTAACAAAAGTCTCCCATCCCCTCGTCTCCACTACTTGAGGAATCGGGGTGTCTGCTAACTCTTCCAATGCTATTCCTCTTTCAACCATAATTTCCCGCTCTTTAAAATACTTAAAGCGGTCCTCAAAATCTGTGTGCCTAACACACGGTGGTGGAACCTGAGGTCCCCTTCTTGTACGTCGCTTATGAACTTGACTCCCTTGTTTGGCAGATTGCCTGGTCCTCCTTGACATATGCATAAGAAATTTAAACAGTTAAGGGAACATTCTTATCGATTAACCATGAGGCAAACATGTAGAAAAATAAGAACAACAGTTTCCTATCAAACTAATAGAGTGCAGGTGAAGTGCGGGTGAGTGACCTGCACTAGACCTGCACTTTAACCTGTTTCCAGATTCTGTTGTGTGTAGAATCACAACAATGCACACCAACAATATATACAATACATCATCGACCCAACTCACAAAAAACAAGGCTTTAACCCATATATAGAAATTCCAATCAATCCTATAAACCCTAAATTCGAAGTTTGAACATGCATGTGCAATTGGACAACTAAATCATCATCAAAAACTTCATATGCATAGATAAACAACAACCCATCATTCAATCATCATAGATATTCAATAAAAGTTTAACATCTTGAATTCGAATCATGAAATTATGTGAGAAAAACAAATGACACAATCAAAACCAAATTTCAACAATCATTGCAATTAAATCAACTCACAATCATCAAAATAAGCATGGCAAAAAGGCATGAATTCTTGGCCCAATCTTGAACTATGAAGTTTATGCTAAATGGGCAAAAGAAATTAAAGAAAAGGATGGGAATCATGATTAGAGAGGCAAGTGAACGAAATCAAAGCAAGAAAATCATACCTTGGTTGCCGAAAAATGGAAACGTGGAGCACACGGAATACCTGTCGGTTGAGCGAGGGAAAACAACGGTTGTTCGGTCTGTTCTTTTGGTTTTTTGAAAGTGGTGGAGCCCTAGAAAGCGACATGACATATATATAATACGTACAGAGTGCCGTTGAAGTGCGGGTGAGTGACCTGCACTTGAGCCACACTTTATTACCTGATGCTCTCTGTCTGTCTGAGTGCAGTTGGAGTGCGGGTGATTTACCCGCATTGTAACCCTACTGTTTCCTAGCTCCAGTTTCTGGATTCTGCACTGAATCTATTCCTGCACAAAAACCACCAACAACACATCAAAAAGTCCTATAGTCAAAAATTATCTAAAGTAAGAACTAGCTATTCGAAATGCAAAAACATTAACACGAACTCAAAAATGGGAACAACGCACTCAAAGTTGGGCACGGTCAACCAACGGAGGTTTGACCGGAATGGGGCATACATTCAACTTGGCCACCTAAACTGGTGCCAATGGTTTGCATACGGTATCTCTCCCAACCTTGCGCAATTGACCAACTTGATCTTTTCTAACCCATACTTGCTTAACCCTTGGTGGATTCATTCTAGACCTAACTTGATTTGCTTTAAACCTTTGGAACCTAAAGCAATAAGCCTTAATGTGCCCTTTTCTTGCACAAATATAACAAGTTAGAGGATGGTTAGGAAAACTCCTTTATTTGTTGTTGATGTGGGCCCCTTTGTGTTTACCGTATTGGAGAGATTTGACCACGTTTTCTGCTTCGTTAAGCTGAATAATCAAATCACACTCCTTAACATTGGCTTCCTTCAATTCATCCTCTTTTCTGTTCAACCGTTTTTGCAAATCCAACATGGCCTTGCTTGATGTCTCAACACTCAATAACATCTTTCTTGACCTTCTCCCATTTTCCTAGTCAAATTCCGTCGAGAGTCTTGCCAATTCCTCTAGGTTCTTGGAGCCTAACTCCTCCTTTTTGGCAAGCTCCACCAATTGCTCTTCAAGACTCTTGTTCAATGTTGAGAAGTTATATACCTTTGTCTTTAACATTCCATTCTCGGTCTTAAGCAAATAAACTTCTAGCTTGAGCTTTGTGTTTTCTTTCTCAAGCTCACCTATCTCCTCAAAAATCACTTCCTCCTCTTCGAGATCACATTCTTGTCTTTCCTTCAAACAATCTTGGCTACTCATTTCCATATCATTCACACCCTCAAAGGCTTGCACAAGAGTGAAAACTCGGCTTCTTTTCTTCCTTGACTTGGGTGCCTCTAAGACCAAACAATCCTCCACTTGACTCATTTTAGGGGAATCAACCATGAAGTTTACATTCTTTCCTCCACAGCTGAAGGAAATGTTCCTAGAACGGATATCCATAACCATTCCAGCTGTGGCCATGAATGACCTCCCCAAAAGCAATTTCCAGTCCTTACCACTGGTTTCTCCTTTCTTGCACTTTAGCACCACAAATTCAACCGGCACCATCAAACCGTGCACGTTCAAATAGACTTCATCCACTATACCAACTGGGGTGGTGGAAGAATTGTCCGCCATGATGTGCATCTGAGAAATAGGCTTGATTGACTGAATCTTTAACTGTTTGTATACCTCTAAGGGCATCATATTGATGCTAGCCCCCATATCAAGCACTGCTCCCATCTTAGGTGAGTTTTCAATTCTCACCTCTATTACGAAACTTTCGGGATCCGAAAGTTTAACGGGGAAGTCTATACCACTTCTCCCATTCTCATCATGTGCAATCTCCACCTCCCTCGTTACATTCACTTCACTGGAGGTGTTTAGAATCTTTTCCTTGGTTGGGATAGTTCCTTCTTCTATCACCTCCTCAACTCCTAACTCGATTTCCTCTAGCACGTTAATGTGCTCATCAGTGCTTGATGCCTTACCCTTGTCTTGACCAATGCATCAAAAATCTATGCCAACTGAGTTTCCATCTTCTTCAGTGACGCTCCATGGCTATTCGCCCTTTGATCATTTGACTGTATGTAAGTGGTCATCTGTTGCTCGAATGCATGTAAGGTATTCTTGAAAGCTTCGGACCTTATCCTAACCGTTTTGATAACTGTGCTCACTATCTCCTCTAAGGATTATTTCTTTAGTTGGTTGGTTGGTACTTGGGAATTAAGGTGGTTTGGTGGGCTGTTACTCGTACTACCCCATTGGTTGTCGTTGCTCAAACCTCCTTGGTTAAACCTATTGTATTCGCGGTTTTGGTACCCCTGATTGAAATTACCACCTTGGTAATTTGTGTTGCCACCCTGGTAATTGGTGTTACCACCTTGGTAATTTGTTGCCCTTTAGTGGTTGTTGTTGGACCAAGACAAGTTGGGATGGTTCCTCAACCCCGGATTGTATGTATTCGAATACGGGTCATTCTGTTGCCTTTGAAACTCTCCAAGGGCTTGGGCTTGGGCTTGGGCTTGGGCTTGCTCTTCTTGACCAAAGTGCCCGTCTCACCCTTCTATCTCTTCCATTACTTGATTAACCCCATGTGAAGGTCCTGGCTTTCCAGTTATAAGCTCCTTGATAGATTGGAGCTCATTGTTCATTATGGACATCTGAATTTGAACTTAGGTGTCCTGCCCCACATCTATCCTTCCATCCCTTCTCACATGGGATGTTCTCTGCTGTGAATTCTGAGCGATCTTTTCCAAGATGTCATATGCTTCAATTGCTCTCTTATCAGCTATTATACCCTGCATGCGTTGTCCACCATCATTTGTGTTATAGGTGAAAGTCTAATATAGAAGGAATTTACCTTCAGTTCTGGATGGTATGTATACGGCGGCATCTGAGCTAACAGTAGATTGAACCTCTCCCATACCTCGTGGAACGGTTCTCCGTCTTTTTCAACAAATGATGTTATTTTTAACCCGAGGTCCTTCACCTTTTGTGATGGAAAGTACTTGTTGAAAAAGACCTTGCATACTTGGCTCCATGTCACTAATGAACCTAGCCTCAAGTTCATATACCAAGTCATAGCAGCATCCTTCAAACAATACTGGAAACACCTAAGGTGAAGTTGTTCTCTTGTCAGTATTGCTTGACGAACCATCACCGAAAAGGTCTCTAATGTGGCTCCATATTGCTTCATAAACTGGAGGCAATCTTTGGTAACTCTCCCACTAAAAGATGGTAGGAACTGGATATCATACTACGTGAGCTCCTAAGCCCATAAGATGAGTCAGCCCGATACATCAGGGTGTTGTAAGAATTTCCTAAGGGCTTGGTCCGTTACAACCACTATGGTTAAGCTTAGAAGTAGGGACGTAACTGCTGGGACGTTGTTACCAAGGTTAAAGCCAACTTTTCCAATAGGGCATAGTTCTTTTTTGATTTGTTCAAAGATTAGCTGACATAATAGACTGGCCTCTGAATCTCCCATTTGCATTCTTTGACCAGTGTCTCGCTAGTTGTGGTGGCCGATACTGTTAGGTAAAGTTGCAATAAATATCTGAGTAGGGGTTTAAACAGCATAGGTGGGCTGGCCAGATATTCTTTAAGTTCACAGAAGGTGCACTCGCTTTCCTAGTTCCTGGTCATGGCCTTCCCCTTTTTGATTTCTTGGAAAAAGAGAAGACATGTTTCCATTGAACGTGATATGAACCGATTAAGGGCCGCTACCTAGCCAGTCAACCCATGGACCTACTTCAAGTTTGTTAAGGATTCCAGATAAAAGACAACTTTAATTTTTACCGAGTTTGCTTCGATTCCTTGTTGATGGATCATGAACCCAATGAACTTACCAGCTGAGACACTGAATGCACACTTGTCAGGGTTAAGCCGTATCTGGTTATGCCATAGCACTTCAAAACTCTAGCGTATGTACTTGGTGTGGTTCTCTAGTCTTTGTGACTAGGTGATCATGTCATCCATGTATACCTCAATCATCTTTTCGATTTGATCTTTGAATAACTTGTTCACCAGCCTTTGATATGTGGCTCCAGCATTCGTTATCTCAAAGGGCATAACTTTGTAACAGTAGAGGCATTGGCTAGTGATGAAACTAGTATTACGATTTGGTTGTAGCCTGAAAGGCATCCATGAAGCTAATGAGTATGTTCCCCACAATTGAATCCACCGGCTGGTCTACCTTAGGCAACAAGAAGCTGTCTTTGGGGTATACACGATTCAAGTCGGTATAGTCCACACATATGCGCCATTTCCTATTGACCTTGGTGACCATTTCCACATTAGCGATCCATTCCAGGTACCGGGCTTCTCTAATGAACTTTGTCCTAAGGAGTTTATCCACCTCCTCTTTTACCACAACATTCTTGTCTTAGTTGAAATCCTCATGACTATAAGCGAACACATCATAGTAGTTGAAATTCCCTAAAGAGACGTAGTGTATATTATACCTAGATGGGGGGTGAATAGGTATAGTCTCAATTTCTTCAAACTTCAAAATTTACGGATTACAAGAATGAAATGTACACTTGATATGATTTAACAATTTTATAGTATGAGTCAATACATGTAAGAATCAATATACAAGAGATATAATCAATACATGATATAGAAGATAATAAAAAGTAAAGCAAAAATAGACACAAGTATTTTTACATGGTAAACCTCAAAGAGGAAACATCCATGGGTTGATAACCACAACTACTGTCAAAGCAATCCACTATATGAAAACCTAGCCTACTCCCTATCCAAGATATGTCATACACCTCTAGAGAACAACTCCCTATCCAAGACTCTCAAGCCTCTAGGAAGATTTTCTCGCTTAGCTATCTAGATCACAAATGATCCTAGCCAAGGTTCCCTAGCTCAACCATCCAGAGTACCAAAACTCCTAGCTAAGACTTTTGCTTAGTTATCCAAATCCTCTTGATCCTAACTAAGATTTCGTGCTTGGCTATCCGGAACACTTTCCTAACCAAGTCTTCTTGCTCAAATCAAGGCTTTACTCACTTTAACAAGAGACTTCAACCTTTCCACAAGACAATGATCTAAGTGATGCAAATGATGCAAACACAAGTCAAATAAAGCAAGATGATCAATTAAGCTCTATGAACATGCTTAGTGATGATCTAGAATATGCTTTCAACACATAATCACAAATTTATCTAGAAATCAAAGCATGTGAGTCAATAAGAATAAGATGAGAATATTCAATATATCACAAATATCTTAGTTCTTAGATCATGAAATTAAATCTAGAAAATATCATGAGGCACATTATATATATCATTTATAGAATCAATTTCAAGATAAGTCAAGTCTAGCAAAATATGTTCAAATGAGACCACAAGACTAAAAATCAACAAACAATCAATAATACAAACCTAGAAATTGAATTAACATCATTCTCAATATATTTCATCTATCAAATAGGAAGATTAAAAGAGATTATCAAAAGAGAAAGTAAGTTGAAGATGTTTCACATACAAAGATTGAAGCTCGGACTGAAATCTGTTAACTGCAAAAAATCACGAACTCAAATGACTCTAAAAATGCCTGTGGTTTGTAGCTCTCTTCAAGATCAACATCTTTGGCTTTGGATCACTCGATTTCGAGTTCATATGAGAGAGTTATGATCGAAATAATAAAACTAAAATCATGAAGAATTCCGCAGAAATTTTCTTTTTAAATTTTCTTTAAGTTAATGTTTTGATGGAAGGATGAGAGCTTTTGAAAGAATTCAAGGGAGGGAAAAATGAGGCAATCAAGGGCTTTTGTGTCACTTCCATGTGTGGTGCATGTGTGCCACACATGGGCAGAGAGGCATCTCAGCCGTGTGGCACACGTGGCTTCCAAGTCATGGCCTTTGGTCATGCTTGCTCCTCTTGCGCACATCTTACGTTCTTTGATCGTATTCGAGCCTCCGAACTCCGATTTCGAATTCGTCTTTAGATTACGAATCGTGACTCCCTCATGCACAATTAAGACTATAAAAATTTGACAAAATGTTGAGAATTCATCTAGAAAAATGATGACAAAAACAACTTAACGAACGAGAACGCAAAGCAGCATAACTACATCGTTTGGACTCGAAACCTAATGAATGAGTAACCGAAATGACCGGGACTCAATACGAAATTATATGAGATCATGTTCAAGTCCAAAATATAATAAAAACAAACAAATAAACATAATATCACACAAGTATTCCAATTTCAAGTTATAATAAAAAAACATGCAATTCTACAATTTTTGTCTATATGAGACTAATGCATGAGCAAACTTAAATGTGTGTGAATGTGTTATACTAAATGTTTGCACAATGATGTAGGGACACAACTGAATGAATTGTGTGTGTATGTGTGTGTTTACGTCTTGCAAGAGGAAAAAGAAACTTGATACCTTAGCATCCAAGTATGCAATTTTCCTCTTGAAGATGATATTTGTATAAGACGTCGCTTTTAACCTTTAAAGCTTCTTTTCACCAAGAACCACCTTAGCAATTACAAATATATAGAGTTTTGCAATGGAATCAAGCCAATACAAATCAAGGATCTTACAGTAGTACCGCAAGATCTGCTGAAGGGATGTCCTCAGCTCTGGTCTCATCGTAGTCCCAACCTTTACTGTTCTCTAGGGATCCATATCCCCGATTGTTATGGCTTCTACTTCCTCAACCAGCTGTCCCCTAACGCAGTTGTCTTCATCTTCTTCTTCTATATCTCTCCCTTGACTAATTTCTACATCATCAATCTCCATTTAATCATTCTAGTCTAGCGAGGCCATATCCACCTCTACCGCGCTTGGTCCTACTTGGTCCCGTGTTGTGATATATGAACATTGCTTTTTCAACGGAATGGTATTAGAGGAGATAACGTAACACTTTCGCACCATCTGCTGGTTTCCTCTAAGCTCTCCTACTTGGTCCCCCACGGAGAACTTAAGCACGTTGTGGTACATGGATAACACTCCTCTGATTTTTGACAGGAAAAGCTTTCCTAAGATGATGTTGAATGTGCATTTTGGGCATCGACCATGACAAATTCTACCATTGTATTTACTTGTTGAGGGCTTTTCTAATGATAATTGGGAGGATCATGGACCTAAGGGGAGAATGGAGTCTTCGATAAATCCATATAGGGGAGTGGTGCATCTGTTGTAGCATGGATTCTTCAGCTTGAAGCAATCTAGTACTCTCTTAAAGATGATGTCCACACTGCTCTCGGTATCAATCATGATGCGATGTACTTGACAGTTGGACACTTGAATCGTTACCACTATAGGGTCATCGTGTGGTATAACAGAATTATGGACATCATATTCGATGAAAACCATCTGGCTGTTAAGGAATCGATCAAGCGTAACTCGGGCTACTCTGCAGACTTACTTTCCTTTGATGACCTATGGTAGTTTCCTTGCGTAGTTCTTTCCTGAATAGTTGGAAGGCCCAACCATGGTCAGGCCTTCGTTGATGGTATTGAGTATTTAGATCTGTTGCGTGAGATCCTTTTCTTTATCCTTCTTCCTCCCTTCCCCTTCCATGAGCCCTCTTTATACCTCCTTACCGATCTTGTTGTCATCCCTCACCTATTGCAAGAACTTTACCATCAGACCACCTCTAACCAAGCTCTCGATCTAGTTACAGAGGCTGAAACACTCTAACTTGTTTAGGCCCACATCCTCATGAAAGTCACAGTACTTGAAAATGTTCATTCGGTCTTACGGGAGCTTCTTGAGGCCTAGCTTTTTTAGGAGGCTTTTGTCCATAATGGCCATGTAGACAACCTCTCTTGGGATGTTTAGTAGGGTATAATGTTTGTAGGCTGTCTCCTCATTCTCGTTCACCCCCGCTACCTCCTTAACCGGGGATGCCACCTGGGTTGATAAGGGCTTACAAGGTGGGGAAATCATGGCTAGGATTTGGTTTCTGTTTGAAAGGAGTAGAGGCAAGCTAAAAGAAGACTGATTTGGGGGCCGGCCGTTGTGCCTTTCGGACGGCTCATACTTGGGGCTATCCATCTTTGTACGTTTTACAGTTCGCGCTTTATCATGCTCCACCTTGACCCAAAGCTGCTCATCCATATCCACCTGCTCGAAGGCTCTTGTATATGCTTCCTGATAAGTTTTCAGGTTGTCCTTTGAAGATATATATGTAATGTGTCTAAAACAACCTAGGTGGGTGAATGAGTTGTTAATAAATTATTACCAATTTTTCAATCTGGTTACGAAGGCTGAAACACTCCGACTTGTTAAGGCCTATATCCTCATGAAAGTCATAGTACTTGAACCTATTCCTTCGGTCTTGTGGGAGCTTCTTGGGGCCTGGCTTTTTGAGGAGGCTTTTGTCCCTGATGGCCATGTAGATAACCTTTCTTAGGACATTTAGTGGGGTGTAATGTTTGTAAGCCGTTTCCTTCTGGTCACTTACCCTCTCCACCTCCTTAACTAGGGATGCCACCTGGGTTGGTGAGGCCCTACGAGGTGGGGATATCATGGCTAGGATTTGGTTTCTATTTAGAGGGAAAGGAAGCAAGCTGAAAGAGGACTGATTTGAGGGCCGGTTGTTGCGCCTTTCAGATGGCTCAAACTTGAGGCTATCCATCTTTGTACGTTTTGCAGTTCGCACTTCATAATGCTCCACCTTGACCCAGAGCTGCTCATCCATCACCACCTTCTCGAGGGCTCTTGTATATGCATCCTGATAAGTTTTTATGTTATCCTTTGAAAAAATATATGCAGTGTCTAAAACAACCTAGGTGAGTGAATGGGTTGTTAATAGATTATTACTAATTTTTCGATCTGGTTGTGGAGGCTGAAACACTCCTACGTGTTAAGGCCCACATCCTCATGAAATTCACAGTACTTGAACCTGTTCCTTCGGTCTTGTGGGAGCTTCTTGGGGCCTGGCTTTTTAAAGAGGCTTTTGTCCCTGATGACCATGTAGACAATCTCTCTTGGGACGTTTAGTGGGGTGTAATGTTTATAAGCCATCTCCTCCTGGTCGCTCACCCTCTCTACCTTCTTAACAGGGGATGCCACCTGGGTTGGTGAGGCCCTACGAGGTGGGGACATCATGGCTAGGATTTGGTTTCTGTTTGGAAGGAGTTGAGCCAAGTTGAAAAAGGACTGATTTGGGGGCTGGTCGTTGTGCCTTTCGAATGGCTCAAACTTGGGGCTATCCATCTTTGTGCGCTTTGCAGTTCGCTCTTCATCATGCTCCACCTTGACCCAGAGCTGCTTATCCATCTCCACCTGCTCGATGGCTCTTGTATATGCTTCCTGATTATTTTTCAGGTTGTCCTTTGAAAATATATATGCAGTGTGTCTAAAACAACCTAGGTGAGTGAATGAGTTGTTAATAGACTATTACCAATTTTTTGATCTAGTTACGGAGGCTGAAACACTCCGACTTGTTAAGGCCCACATCCTCATGAAAGTCATAGTACTTGAACCTGTTCCTTCAGTCTTGCGGGAGCTTCTTAAGGCCTGGCTTTTTGAAAAGGCTTTTGTCCCTGATGGCCATGTAGACAACCTCTGTTAGGACGTTTAGTGGGGTGTAATGTTTGTAAGCCGTCTCCTCCTGGTCGCTCACCCTCTCTACCTCCTTAACCGGGGATGCCACGTAGGTTGGTGAGTCCCTATGAGGTAGGGACATCATGGCTAGGAGTTAGTTTCTGTTTGGAGGGAGTGGAGGCAAGCAGAAAGAGGACTGATTTGGGGGTCGGTCGTTATGCCTTTCAGACAGCTCAAATTTAGAGCTATCCATCTTTGTGAGCTTTGCAGTTCGCACTTCATCATGCTCCACCTTGACCCAGAGCTGCGAGGGCTCTTGTATATGCTTCCTGATAAGTTTTCAGGTTGTCTTTTGAAAATATATATGTAGTGTGTCTAAAACAACCTAGGTGGGTGAATGGGTTGTTAATAGATTATTACCAATTTTTCGATTAGTCAATGTTAACATATAAAAACCCAAACACAGAAAAATATAAATCAAGTGTAGAGTGCAGAAATTAAAGAACATTTGATTTTTATGTGGAAACCTTCAACAAGGAAAAACCACGAGCTATTCTACTAACCATACACGGTCCTCAAATCCACTATATGTAATGATGTTTACAAACTAGGTTGACCTCAACCATTCTCGGTCACTAATCCACCACTACTACCCGCATGCCTTTTACAGTGATTCTAGACCAACCCTATACAACCTCTAGATAAATATGCATGCAAGTGTGTGTGTGCACCTAATCTTTTCAAGAATCAAGGTCAAGTGATATACCTTTTGAAGCTCTTGATCTTGAAGTCATGGAGATGCTTGGAAGCTTGCCTTGATAGTCATCAAGAAGACCTAAGCTACCCATTACACAATCATCCCTAATGTGGTATGTCATGAAATAAGTAAATCACAAAATAGAGGTCCTTACAATCTCCCTATTTGGTAATTTCATGACAAAATACCACCACAAGATATCCTCACAAAGCAAAAAGAAAGCTATTGGTCAACAAATGTATATTCTACGTTACAATTAGAGAAACCTAAAAATCTAAGTCTTCAAGGTCTTCAATCTTTTCGTAGATCATCATAACTACACACAATAGCAAGAAAGCACTTTCCAAAAACAAGTGCATGTGAGGTGAACAAGCATAAAAAACATTTGCACTCAAAAAAGCATATCAAATAAATGCATGTGCAATGCTCCCCCTAATGGGTTACTTTCTCTCAAGGTTTCTCCCTTAAAGCATACACAATGTTCCCCATATATCTCTCGAGACTTCTCCCCCTTTTTGTCATGAGATAGGCAAAGAGGTCCCTCCTATCGGTTTGCTTTAGCAAAGAGAGCTATTAGCACAAAGGGCATTTGCATAATCATATAAACGAAATTTATGCAACTCAAGTAATTGAGAAAGATTCAAAGAGATTTTGTTCACATAAAAGTGTGTGTAGAAGTTGTTTAGCATGTTATACAAGCACTATTAAGCTCATGCATAAGAATCAATCAAAGCAACAATCAACAGGTTTTCCAAATGAAGTCAAACCAATTAAGACTCTATTGTTATGACAAGAAGATATATATCCAAGCATTTGTGTGCAAGTGTACTAATCATATCAAAAGTATATCATCTTTTCTACATTGCAAGACACTTCATCAATCAACAATTTTAAGGTCTTTATTACGCAATACATCACACCACATCATCAATAATTTTTCAACTTTTCTATTTTTCTTCTTTATCGTAGCAAGCATGTATTTTTGTTTATCATGCAAATGTAACTCTCTTGATGGCTTTCATTTGGTTTCAAATGAGTACTCATTTCCTACATTGGGCGACTGCACGTCATATTGCCAGTAGCCCTTTTTCAAGAGAGAGCTTAAGAATGCATATCAAAGAATCATAAACATGGAGAGTAATTTGAAGTCAATCATTTATACTAGCAAGTAGAACATTCCTCAAATAGATAAGCATACTCAAGCAAAAACAAAAATCATGTGTTACAAGCACATCAACCGTGCAAGGTGTTATTAAAAATATTATTAAAGTATTAATCAATGTTATTCACCGAGCACTCTCAAGCAATCATGAAAGAGCACAAAGTTAATCAACTTTTTGCACATAGCAAATCATGTAAGTTCGTTCTCTTTACTTGAGCTCCCCTCATGAGGTCAAATCTGTACCGTATCAAGGCAAGAGATAAGTTCCTGTAGATATACTAAGGCCATTTGACTCAACAGTATCTATGGGTGATATTTTTGCACAAGGAAAAGGGTGTTCAATTTCCTTATCCAACCTAGGTTCCACCAGATCATTTTTAGTGGTCAAAATATTAACTTCACTAGGTTTCCTAGGATCATTCAAATTAGCCCTATGGTTTATTCTCTTTTCTTTCATGCTCTTAATTCTACATAACTTGATGTAGTTAAAACAGTTTGGTCTAATGTGACCAATCATACCAGAAAAATGACAAGAAGGTATAAGGAAGGAATTTATACCATTTCTTTGAGCTCTTATCGAGGCATTGCCATATTGATAAGGTTGTCTTTGATGATTGACTAATTGGCTTCTCTTTGGAGCATGAGCCGGATGTTGGTGCATTTTTAGCTGAGCATGAAGAACTTGCCTCAAAGGATAGTGGAGCTTTTGTTGAGGCATCCTCAAGGGTTGAGGTTGAGCTTCACCCTTTGTTGGTATCTTCATTTGGCCATTCCTTGATGACTCTCCAAGATCAATCTTCCTCCTAGGATGTTGAAGAGGTGAAGCTTTGCTTTTGCCCTGAGCTTGAGGTTGCTTAATCTTAGCCTTCTTCAAATCTTCAAGGTACCTCATCTCTTTATCCTTGACAATCATCAAGGGGCACTCTTAGAACATTCACCCACAACAAAACATTTATTGGGGTGTTGAGACGGATATGGACAAATAGAAGATATCTCCTTCACAAAGGTGGTCTTGTCCGAAGATGGTGTTGTCTCATCATCTATAAATCCAAGCCCTTGCTTGTCATTGGGCTTCTTGCCAATGCTTAACATAGTGTCAAGCTTATCCAATCTCGAAGTAAATTTGGCAAGTGACTTTCTTGCCTCTTCAAGCTCCTTCTCCAACATCACTTCATTCATTCTTACAAGTGACACTTCCTCATCTAAGTGAGTCATTTTAGTTTTTAGTTGGAGATTATCCTCTTTCAACCTACGGATATCATTTTTCTTCCTCTTCAAGCATTTTTGAAAATGGTCAATAACCTCTTAATAATTCACCACATTATCATAAGAGATTTCGGAGCATGTACTCTCTTGATCGAAGCTTCTCCCATTTGTGCTTAAGTGGGTCATATAGTCAAGACTAGCTTCTCTCAAACTTGCTCCTTTTTTGTCTCCACTTATCAAGTCACTTTTCTTAAATCCTTCAAGTGACAAACACTTGGTGACAACTTGTGCTTCTTCATGGTGGGAGACCGGATAGGCGAAATAGTTGTTCTCACACTCAATTGAGATTGTGGAACATCCTTCAACTACTTTAATTTCTCTATCACTCCAAGTAGCGATCATAGCTTCTCCTCCCTTCTTGTACTTCAAGTTACCACACATGGAGGCAATAAGGCCAAATCGACGACACTCAAGGCAAGGGTCATCTATCCTTGAGGAATAGTCCTTACTTGCTTCATCCTTCTTAAGTAAGGTCATTTTCTTCTCCTCTTTCTCTTTGGAAGTCATACCGTTCTTTTCAGATTTCAAAAATCTCCTAAATCTCTCCACCATGAGAGTCATCTCCTCATTAGAGTCAATTTCCTTCCTCTCCACTTTGGAGATCAAGTTACCATCTAACATCTCAATGCTACTCATAGTGTTTAATGAATGAGATGAATGCAAATGAATACAACGAACAAAATGCACACAAATGCAAGACACACAAATATGGCAAGGATCTCCTAAGTATGTCTAGGAACCCACTCTAATACCGATTGAAAATATTACGGTGTGTCTAAAACAACCTAGAGGGGGTGTGAATGGGTTTTTAATCGATTATTACCAATTTTTCGATTAGTCAATGTTAACATATAAAAACCTAAACATACAAAAATATAAATTAAGTGTAAAATGTGGAAATTAAACAACACTTGATTTTTACATGGAAACCTTTAAAAAGGAAAAACCATGAGCTATTCTACTAGCCACACACGGTCCTCAAATCCACTATATGTAATGATGTTTATAACTTAGGTTGACCTCAACCATTCTCGGTCACTAACCTACCACTACTACTCGCATGCCTTTTACAATGATTTTAGACCAACCCTAGGCAACCTCTAGATAAATATGCATGCAAATGTGTGTGTGTGTGTGCGCACCTAATCTCTTCAAGAATCAAGGTAAAGTGATATACATTTTGAAGCTCTTGATCTTGAAGTCATTGATATGTTTTGAAGTTTACCTTGATAGCCCCAATGTGGTATATCATGAAATAAGCCAATCACAAAATAGAGGTCCTTACATCCTTATTGAACGATCTCCATAACCTCTAGACCAAAAGTTCTTCTCGAAGCTAGTAAGTGTTTCTCCTTTGGTGAAGAAGCCTATATGAATCACCTCTTTGTGGAATATTTACACATGATTTGAGCGACTCTCCCGCAACATGTATTGGAGCATGATAGGATCCTTCGAGTGCGGCTTCACTCCTTGGAACCGAGCGTAAAAGTTTTCTGATAAGCGGTTGAAGGAGTTCACATTACTAAATGGAGCTTCCTGAACTAGGTCTTAGGAAAGTCAGCCAGCGTGGAGAGGAACATCCAACACATCGCTCTTCTTGAAGTGTTCTAGACTTCCATCTGATGGACAAAGGATTATAAATGGCTAAGGAGGTCTTTGGTACATGAGTATTTCTCTACAGGCATCTTGAATTTGGGAAGGAGCTCCGCTTTCTTAACCTCTTTAATGAGGCGAGTGTGCATTTTGTCCAGAGGTTCTTTAGGTTTCCTCGATGCTTCCCGTTCTCCAACTCTTTTCGACGATTTGCCATCTTTATCATCTGATTCTTTAGGTGCTTTGAATCATTGTCGCCGGACTGGGCTTCTGGGCCCATTTCTTCCCCAATGGTCCTGGACACCATAATTGCTCTTGGCTTGCATCAGGCTCCTCTCCCTTGTCCATCTCATGGTTTGGACTGTTCGCCTCGATCCTACTCTCGATTCCGGATCTGTCTATCGTAGTAGGTTGGCTCTAGGCCACCTCCCCTTAGGGAACCTCAATCGCAGATCAAATCTGAAGAGGTTTTGTTGTAATTATCCTTTAAGTTGAGGGCGGCGAATGGCTCAACCTGTCAAAAACTGGGACCCTTGTACTTGGCTTGGCTTTTTAGGTATAAGGAGCGTGATGGTTAATATAAGTGGGAGGTTCAAACTTATTTCTATGAATTCCTTCCACGAAGGTGACTACTTAGAGTTCAAAGATGTCTTGAGAGGTAAACACAGGGGAGCGGGGCTGAGGTCGGCGCAGCCAAAGTTGGTTGGTGCAACTGTACTATTGAAGGTATCTCGGCATGCGACTAGTCCTGCTGGGTAGATGCATTCTCTCGAGCCCGCGTCTCTAGGTAAGAGACATAAGAGTAAAGGCCTAATGGGACAGGCTGGCCTTGGGAAGATCTTAACCTCATTTCACAAAACCTGCAAGAAAGGAGTTAGTATAAAATGTAAGCAACCCACCGTGGTCCAGTGATTGCTTCCCACAAACAATGCCAAAATGTTATCTGAAAAATCATGTGTTGACTTCTAGACAACACTTAGACTGTATGGAGCGATACTCCACAGTTTGAAAGGTTCATGTACGGGCTAGCAAGTCGGGTCACAGTCGAATGCATGGTGCAATGACTAAGCTTAGATGTCTATAGCAAGGTTGCCCAGCTATAGAGGACCAGGTGGTGCCAGATACCAACTAGGACCAGTTCCCAAGTGTGTTGGAACTATCCTTGACAGATTTGGTCATGACACGGGAGTAGTATATCTAGGTGACATATCAAGTTGACAGTTCGATGAGGAACTAGGTTCGATTATGCATTTAAATGAAAGGTGCCAGTCATGATTCTCATTCATTAATTTTAATTGATTACATTTCTCTTAAATGAGTCTCTCTCTCTCTCTCTCTCACTCTCTCTCTCTCGATACAATGAGGGTTTCGTCTTTTCAAACTAGTCATTCTATAGTAGAAAGTTACACAATATGGGTCTTTTATTTGAAACCAGTAATTCTATAGTAGGACTATACTCTTTTTCAATCTAAAAATAAAAAAATAAAATAAATAAAAAAGATAAAAAAAACAACCCTTAACTCTCCTTGAGTTTGGGTATTTATAGGGTGCCTTGGATGTGGTAGGTGAGGAGGATCCTCTTATATGGAAGTCCTTAGAACGATCCTCAACCTTCTTTTGCACCAGACCCACAGTGGGACATGCCCAGAGGGTTGTGATTGCTCTAAATGTGCCCTAGTGATGACTATGGGGTCAAGTGGGCAGGTGTGAGACTCCTATTTTAGGCGGGATAGCCACTAGGGAATCTTCGCTGCTCCTTTGTATTGGGCACAAGCGCGACACACGCTCTAGAGGGTCATGATGGTTCCACCTATGCCCTAGTGTTAATGTGGATGCTTTGTAGGCAACTATATGGCGTTTTCCTTGATTTTGGCTGGCTAGAGGCGCTTAAGCTGGCTGGAGATGTCGCTTTCACAAATGGGGAACGTTGGTGGATAGTGCCATCTTCTTTCGCGCTACATCTGTCAAGCGCTTTCCCCCACCATTTCCCTTCTCTGCCTAAGAGCTTTTTACATCCATTTTGCCTGTTGGAACTCAGATTTCTTTTTGGTGATGGTTAGAGTTGACATTGGGTAGGGCTGAGATGGACAGTCATCGGACTGTAGGTGCTGGGCGATGGAACGCAATCAAGACCATTGATCCTTGCCCTTTCCTTTCCTTTGATAACTAGATGAATTTATTGCCCAACCACCAACTGCCTTCTACCAGGGTTTCTTCTTTTGTTAAGCCGGTCCATCTCCTAGGGCTTGCATCAACCCTTAACTGGTCCCCTAGTGATCCTAGTAGTGATTCTATAATGTTCTCCGATGTTTAGGGCATCTTGGTTCACTTTGAGTAGTTTGGGATCCATAGGCAATTCTTCCTTCATGGGGATCCTTCTCTGCCTAAGTGGACCGCTTCGAGGGACATGATTGGGGAGGCCGGCTCATCAAATGGCAGTGATTGACCCCGGTCGTACCAGAGATCTTAATACTAATCGAGACAAATATTGGAGGAAAAGGTTGGTTCGCACTAGTCTTAATTGTATAGGGACCAGAATGATTCTTGGTGGACCGAGAATTTCTGGAGTCGATCCTGGTTCTGCTTGCGGTACATCGGGAAAAGTGCTTATTTGATTTCTCGGCCATTTTAATAATAATAATGTGATAATAATATATTATTAATAATAAACTGAAATAATAATACTCTTAATAATAATATTGATAATAAAATTTAATAATAATAATATTTTTAAATATAATATAATATAATGTTAAAATTTAATTTAAAAATAAATTAAATTAATATTACGTAAGTAAAATAATATTTTATTCTAATATAATAAATGTTAAAATTTATAAGTTAAATAAAATATTAAAAACAATTGTCAAGTATTTATTGAAATTTATTACATGAATAATAATTTATTAATACAATTATTAATAATATATTAATTATTAATTTGTTGTGTGTTTATGTGTCTTGTAATTCGTTTCCTAATATTGTTCGGAAACATCCACACATGCACGGATGTGTGCTTGGTTTAGTGCAAAGATCGCCTTCGGAGAATGCTTTGGCTTCTCCTTTGGTTTCACCTACAGTGGTGAAATGACAGTTTGATCAGCGGCTAAGACCGCCGAATGCAAACCGCCGTTTGATTCCAGAATGTTATAAAGTGTTTCTACAGTTACGATCGGCGGCCAAACCGCATTTTGAAACCGCCGATCATACTTTATTGTAAATATCTTTGGTCGATTATTCGGTTACGATTGGCGGCCATGACCGCCATTCGAAACCGCCGATGAAAACCTGATTGAAAATATCTTAGGTCTTAAAACGGTGGTTTGACGGCGGTGATAAAAATACCGAATGAAATCGCCAATCATACCTGATGCTCTCGGATTTGAAACTGTGTTTGAATCAGCGGTTTTGAAACTGCCGAATGAAACTGTCTATCGATGATTTCAAGGGCAAAATTGTCTTTTCACTTGCCCTATTCTTGATGACTATAACTATATCATTTTCTCATTCTCTGAATCAATTTCTTTAACTCTAAGAACCCTAAACTTCAAAGAGAGATTTGAGAGAAAATCAAATAAATAACTCATTTTTAAACACTCAAAAACCATTCTCATATGCATCAAAAATCATCCAGCATTTTCTAACTTAGTTAGGATGCTTGTTTGCTTGGATTTTGGTCAACACACATCCTTTGGTATGTTCTTCACTATTATCTTACATAATTAGTGTTTTTCTTATTAAAGAAATCTCTTATATTATTTGCATGTTCTTAGAATATATTATAGATACAAAATAGAGATTGTTGTGTTGACATGATTGAGTGTTGTATTTTTATAGCTTCATAGGATTTCATTATCTATGTTTAGCAAAGCTTTATGACATGTCATTTAACTATTGATATCTAGGATTGTATTGATTGTCATCTTATCATCCTAGATAAGCTTTTAAGGTTACCTAGCTTTATTTGCTCTTTGAATATCATTATATATTCACATAGGCTTTTTATCTCTTCATTGAGAACTAAGACTTGTGTTGTGACCGAGATTATGTTGTGTAAATCACAAGCAATTGGACTAGGTTCACTCATACCTAGATTAGGTAATTATGATGATTATTGATCAAGATTAGATTATTAAACCGAGATTAGGTTGTAATCATTTCACAATTAATGGATTCGAGGTTCGAGTGTGGCGCACTTACCAACCCGTGGTTTTTTCTTGTTAAGGGTTTCCACGTAAATATCAAGTGTTATTTAATTTCCGCATATTTTACACTTGGTATATAAATTGACTAGTTAGGGGTATTTTCGGAATATTGTCTTATAACGAAAATTGGATAAAATCGGATAAAATCTATTCACCCCCTCTAGATTAATATTAGGCACATCTTAATTTGTTTCAATTGGTATCAGAGCGAATTCCTAGATATACTTAGGTGATCCGAGCTCATTTTTGGTGTGTTTTGCATCTTGTGTGATTTTTTTGATTTATTCATACATCTTGCATTCATCTTATTTGCATTCATCCAAATACTATGAGTGATTTTGGGATGAGCAAAGAGGGAGCATCAAGCGTCGAGCATGAGGCCACCGTTGCTCACTGGCTATAATTACTCCTCATGGAAGGGGAAAATGGAAGCATACTTATGCTAAATCCATGATAGAGCATGGATGGCGGTTGAAAATGGATATGCTCCACTGAAGATGACTCATAAGGGAGGAGGAGATTAGGTGCTTAAGCCTAAGGTGCAATGGAATGCCCAAGAATTTGAGAATTCCAAATAGAACCATAAGGCTTTGCATGCCCTTCTATGTGCCGTTGATGAGAATCAACACAAATTGATTCAGAATACTAGGATAGCTAAGGAGGTATGGGATATCCTAGAAGTAGCACATGAAGGAACCGAAGTGGTCAAGGACTTCAAGCTCTAAGTCCTCCAAACTTAGTTTGAGACCATTCAAATGGAAGAGCACGAGTACTTAAATGACTTCCAAGTGAGGCTAATGGACATTGTGAACCAAAGTCACCAACTTGGTGATCTATATTCGGATAGGAGAATCAAGCAGAAAATCATGAGATCTCTACCCGATAAGTTCGAGTCCAAAGTTACGGTTTTAGAAGAAAATGACACATACAAGGAAATGAAGCCGAGTGAAGTCATTGTAAGACTTCTAGCTTATAAGGCAAGAAAGGCTACCATCTCACTTCTTAAGAAGAAAAAAAATCTATCCTTGAAGACCTTCAAGTTAAAGAAGGAGGATAAAAATGACTCGGACGAAGAAATGACTCTTTTTATGAGAAAGTTCAAGAAATTTTACAAGTCTGAAAAGAAGGGCGTTGGATCAAGAGGCCAAAACTTGAGGAAAAATGGTTCTTTCAACAAGTTTGAGTCTAGACAAGAAAAGACCGAAAGGAAAGAGGTCCAATGCTATGAGTGTGGTGGCATAGGTCACTTCGCCCCCGATTGTGCTAATCACATGGACAAGAAGAAGGGAAAGGTGATGGTCGCCACTTGAAGTGGTAGTAGTGATGACTCCGGTGAGGGAGATGAGTTTTCAAGTGATGAAAATCTTACCATTAACTTCACGGCATTTGATGCCACTTTGTAGAAATTGAAGTAGATAGCAAAGATGCCTTGATTAGTGATCCCATAGAAGGAATAGATGAAGAAGTAGCTAAAAAAGTTGTTGGTGTAGATACTCATTGGGATATGGCCTGTATATCATCAAGAGACCAATTTGATGATCTTGATGAGGAAAATGACTCCATTGGTGAGATGGAGAATATAGGAGATGACTTAAATGTTTTTAATAACACATTGTATGGTTACCTAGTATGTATTACATGATTTCTATTTTTGCTTGAGTATGCCTATCTATTTGAGGAATGTTCTACTTGTTAGTACATGTGATTGACCTCAAATTATTCTCCATGTTCATAATTCTTTGATATGCATTCTTAAGCTCTCTCTTGAAAAATGGCTACTAGCAATATGATGTGCAGCAGCCCAATGTAGGAAATGGCTGCTCATTTGAAACCGAGTGTAAGCCATCAAGAGAGTTACATTAGCATGAGAAATAGAAATACATGCTTGCTAGGATAAAGGAGAAAAACAGAAAAGTTGATATGTTGATGTGTGTGATGCATTACTTAATAAAAACCTCAAAATTTTTGATTGATGATGTGTCTTGCAATGTAGAAAAGATGATATTTTTTTTTAATGTGATTAGTTCACTCTGCACACAAATGCTTGGATATATATCTTCTTGTCATAACAACAGGGCTTTGATTGGTTTGACTTCATATGGAAAACCTGTTGATTATTGCTTTGATTGATTCTTATGCATGAGTTTAATAGTGCTTATATTACATGCTAAGCAACTTTTACACACACACACACACACACACTTTTCTGTGAAAAATATCCCATTGAGTCTCTCTCAATCACATTTGTGGCATAAATTTGGTTTTTATTATTATGCGATGTGATCTTGCTTGTAGTTCTCTTTGCTAAAGCAACCCAATAGGGGGAGCTCCTTTGCTTATCTCATGACAAAAGGGGGGAGAAGTCTTGAGAGATGTAGGGGGAGCATTGTGTATGCTTTGGGGGAGAAGCCTTGAGAGAGAGTAACCTTTTAGGGAGAGCATTTCACATGCATTTATTTGATATGCTTTTTTTAGTGCAAATGTTTTTTTATGTTTGTTCACCTCACATGCACTTGTTCTTGGAAAATGCTTTCTTGCAATTATGTGTAGATATGATGATCTACGAAGAGATTGAAGACCATTAGGACTTAGATTCTTAGGTTTCTCTCATTGTAAAGTAGAATAAATATTTGTTGATCAATAGCTTTCTTTTTGCTTTGTGAGGATATTTTGTGAGTGGTATTTTGTCATGAAATAGCCAAAGGGGGAGATTGTAAGGACTTCTATTTTGTGATTGGCTTATTTCATGACATACCGCATTGGGGATGATTGTGTAATGGGTAGCTTAGGTCTTCTTGATGATTACCAAGGCAAGCTTCCAAGCATCTCCATGACTTCAAGATCAAGAGCTTCAAAAGGTATAACACTTGACTTTGATTCTTGAAGAGTTTAGGTGCACACACACACTTCATGCATGTTTTGTTCATCTTGCACTTGTTTTCTAATTTTTTATATGTGTGCATCCTTTCACCCATCACACTTGCACCGCATTGTTAGATCTGAGTGTGGGTTTGTGTGATGTAATTCGTTTCCATTTGTTTGATCGGAAACGTTCACACTTGCACGTTGATGTGCTTATTTTTAGCGCAGAGTGACCATTGGAGATAGTCCCAGTACGTGGGTCCTTGTGTGGGGATCTCTTCCCATGCACCAGCTGCGTAGTGCACTCGGGTTGGTTTTCTAGGTCCCAGTGCATTGGTCAGTATGCTGGTCAAGTGACCTACGCAGCACCCGTGCATTAAACTAGTCATCAAGCGTTAGACCAGCGTTGTAAACCAACGCAACTTCCACAGACATTTTGTGCTGGTCGTGCGCTACTCGACCATCGCACTTGAAAGGAACTAGGCAGTTTTTTTCAAAACGATGTAGTTTCATCTTGCCCTATTATATATGTTTTCTCTTCTTTATTTAGCAGACCAAGAACTCTAAAATTCACATTTTAAAGAGATGAAGAGTTCATCTAGAGAGAAGAAGAGTTCCTCTAGAGAGAGAAGCTCCAAGAGTTGTTCTTTAACTTTTCAAACTCAAACCCATGTGCATCTAACATCTTTTATGCATCAATTTTCATGGGTCTTCTTGGTTTCTTAACTTGGTAAGTAGAACAAACACCACATCTTCATTTATTGTTCAATCTTAGTCAAGACATGTCTTTGATTGCTTAGTTTAGCAAATCTTCACTCTTATTACATATTTTATGAAGTTATGACATGATTGGATTTGTATTTCGATAGCTTAATTGATTATGTCATTTTTATCTAAAAGTTAAGCCATAGAAATTCTTGTGTTATTTATTGATAACTAGGTTGATAGATTGTCTTTTAATCAACTAGTTAAGCTTTTGAATGTTTATGTGTTATTTGTTGACAATTAGGTTGCTAAAATCTATTTGCATCTAATTGAGTTCACATATATGGGCATGTTGACATTTTTGATAACTAAAGTGTTGTTTTGCATTATAACATCTAGTTAAGCATTATATGTTTGTCTAGCATATTTTGTGTTGAACATAATTGTCATATGCACTTAGACTTCTAATTCTCTTCAATGAGTCAAAGTCTTGTGGCTTCTAAGTGAAATTGCATAGGCATTGTACTAGCTCTTCTGTAAAAGGTCTGTGGATAGATTAGAAGGTGCTTACGCCAAGAGTAATGGATCGTGGAGATCACTTGATGGTGTAACCTTCTCTTCATATAGAGGTTGTTTAGGGTTGGTCTAGGTTCGCTATTAAAAGCATGCAGGTAATAGTGGTAAGTTAGTGACCGAGAATGGTTGAGGTCAACCTAAGTTGTAAGCATCATTACAAGTAATGGATTCGAGGATCGAGTGAGGCTAGCTGAATAGCTCATGCTTTTTCCTTATTGATGGTTTCCACGTAAAAATCAAGTGTTCTTTAATTTTCGCACTTTATACTTGATTTTATTGTATGTTTGAATTGGATTGTTCTTGAATATTGACTAATCTGAAATTTTTGTAACTAATTGAATTAACAACTCATTCACCCCCCTAGGTTGTATTAGACACACTCAATATATATTTTTACATGTACCTTGGCATGTGTGTGTGCAAATGTATTGAATTGCAAATGTTTTGAAGACTGAAATGCAAAGATGAAATGCAAAGCATGAAAAGATGAAAAAGAAAAAAAAAATAAGGCAAATGAAAAGAAAAGAAGAAAAGAAAAAATGAATGAGGCAAGAAATTGGCCTAAAGAAAAAAAAATGAAATGTTGATTAGCTACTCTATGAAAAGAAAGAGTAGAAATTGCACAAGTGAATTGCAATTGTAAGCCTGGATGCCAAAAAGTGTGAATGTGAATGTGAATGTGTTGAGAGCAGATTGTACTCAAAGTATAATGTATGCCTTAGTGTAATCATTGAGTGTTTGCTATCCTCATTTCCCATTTATTGATTCACCATTCATCTTAGGCCCCAATACAACCAAAAGAAAGACCTTCATAATCTGTAGGAATGTCCACTTTGCAAATTTTGGTTGGTGCATGCACTACAAGAAATTTTTTATTTAGCAACTAACTTTCCATAACCACGTAATAAATGGTTGCAGAATGTTACTTTCTACAACCATTGTAACATGATAGTTGCAATAAAGACAAATCATAGATCCAATTCATTCTGAGACCAAATTTTTGTGATTAGTAACTAAAATTTTAGTTAAGGAAAATATATTTCTGCAACTATGTTCAATTTGGTTGCAAATGAGTAATCCAATACAATGATTCTTTCTGTGACTATTAATTGTTGTCATTAAAGAGAAAAGTAAAATTTAGCGTCATTTTTTCCCACCAAAAGTATACCTTTCGAGACCAAATATAAGGAATTAACATCTATTAAGTCAGTCGCACAATAAGTCTTTTTGTGTCTAATATACTTAGTTGATAAATAATTTTACTATTTTTTTTTTTAAATATTTGTGACTATACTGTTAGTTGGGAAATAACTTTTTCCACTACTAATATTTTTAGTTGCCAAAGGTGAAAAAAACATTTTAGCACCAATCTTTCCCTCCAAACAAATACTTTTTAAGACCAAATATATTGAGTTAGCAACTATAATTTTAGTCGGAGAATTAATACTTTTGTGTTTAGTATCTTTAGTTGCCTAATAGGAAAAATTGTTGCACAGTTCTTTCAAAAAAAAAAAAAAAAAAAAAAGCTTAACATGACCATAATTCAATGAATCTATAACTATTTTTGTATTGATGATAGGGCTGCCCTTGGGTGTAACGTTACATTATGCAATGAAAATTTTTTGACTGTGATTATGTCTTCTTTGGTACAGCCACATCAGCTAATATGTGATTGTATGTTCTAACATGCGATCACAATAATTTAATTGTGTGATCACGTGCAATTCATATGCGATAACATTATATATATTTATGATTACATGTAATCATATGTGATCACATACTATTTTTTAAAATTGTTTGGTGTTATGTTGCACTCAAGAATGAGCCTTAATGATATAGATGGCAAATATATATGTATATATATATATATATATATATTATTCTATAGTTCTAAAACCGAAAAGAAAAGTAATTTAAAATAATAATAATAAAACCAAAAATAAAAGAAAAGCACCCAACACAAGTGAAGAAAAGTAATTTAAAAAAACAATAATAAAACCAAAAAGAAAAGCACAAAGCACAAAGCACAGGTCATGCGTTTCTTCATAGTGTCAATTCAACAAGGAAAAAAAATAAAGTCTTTGCTTCCTAATCCAAATCAATTTCCATCTCAAAGAAGGAGATGTTTTCACTTTACATATCACATACATCGAGTGGGATGCTCTTAGTGTTTTCCCGCTATTTTTTCCTTTACTGCTATATAATCTTTAACCCTAAATCCCAAATCGATTTTTTTTGCTCACATCGTTACAATCAACGAACATTGCTGGATTTGGATTCAAAGTTCCTCAATTTTAGCTATCACGGATTGGGTAAGTTTTCTATTTCTTTGATAAAATTATACAATAATTTGTTTTCAATTTGGGTTCTAAGGATTCCCAGTTGAATTCTTACTATTGATAGTCTATTCAATTTGGGTTTTAAGGATTTTAATGGCTTATTTGATTAAATATATGCTATACTTTGCTTTGTTAATTCTTCAATTATGTCTTTCAATAAAAATTTTAATTTCTTTAATTTTCAGTTTGAAATTGGTGGTTTCTTTACCAGCAACTTTGCTGCAATTTGGGTTTTAAGGATTTTAATGGATTCTTTGATAGAATGATTGAATGATATACTATTTTTTGTTAATTCTTCAGTTAGGTCTTTCACTAAAATTTTCAGTTTCAATTTGATTGTTTCTTAAACAAGATCCAATAATTTTGTCTTTACTGGATATTACACGTAACAAAGGGAAGAGTTGTGGTTTTTTATGTATCAATTGTGTCATTAGAGCCAAGTGTGCTTTGGCTCTGTTCGTGCTCTGTTTTGTTGTGCTTGTTGGCTGTCTGTTGTTGTTGTTGTTGTTTGGTTTATGCTATTTGTGGCATGGTGTTCTTTTTGTTTCAGTTGGCTTTATGTGCTTGTATAGGTGTGTCTTTGCCCTATTTGTTATGCCTGCTTAGGCTTTCCTTTGGCTTTTGCCTTTATAAAATTGAAACACGTAAAAAAAAAAAAAAAATAGTGTCATCTGAGATAGAATTATATTTAAATACTTGAATACTTGTGTATGTGATACTATTTTTTGATACTTGCAAACTTGTAACTTAATTTTGCAATTAAAAATGAATTTAGACTTTTAATAATGATCTATTTTTCTACTGTTATTTGTTATGGAGGTGTGGGTGGTGTGGTCTTCTTTGGTGATCGAAAGTTATTGCTATTTGCTGTGATTTGATGAGTTGAGGTTTGTTCCATGATATTAATGTTTAATAGTATCATACTGTACATTGTTTCCAATTCATCCATTAATTGCTTTAATTATATCATTTTTTTAATTTATAGATTGAATAGATTGACAATTAAAAGTTGAAGTCTACATTTATTTGTAATAATTATGATATGTATATACTATTGATATATTCATGTTAGATGACAATATAAGTTACTGTTACAACTTATACTAAAACAAACAAATGAATAAATAGTAAAAAAAATACTTATAGTGACAGAAATGATTGCAATCTAGAATTCTAGATTTAGAGATTAGACCTAGTACAGTACACTGACCCAAATCTTTTGTTAGTTTGTAATCTAGAAATAGAGATTCTACCCTGCATAATACAATGATCCAAATTTTTTGTTAGTTTGCAATCTAAAAATATAGATTGGACCTTATACTATACGATGAACAAATCTTTTGTTAGTTCAATCTAGGAAGACCAATTATTAAATGGTCGTACAACAGACAATTGAGGGGATAGGAAAAAAGATGTAAAATTGCAATTTCTATATCTATTTACTAATGCGATTGCCAAGACTTGGCAATTAATGAAAACTCAAACACAATTATGGGTTGTGGCCTTGCATTAAAAAAAAAAAAAAATTAATCTTCATATAAAAACTGAAACAAAATTACAATTGGATATCAAGTAAACATGCTATCATTTTGTGATGCAATATGATATTTTTAGAGTAAGTTATTACAATAAGTAAAGATGGATAAGAATTTCATGCAGCAAAATACACTCTTAATGAGTAAAGATGCTAATTTGACGCATAAGAAATTATGTGTGGAATCCTTAACTTTTACTTAAGCATCCAAATTAAATTTGAGATTATCAAACTAGTAAATTGTTTATACAAATATTTATATAGGTGCTTCAAGATGGATAGGAATTGGATTTGGTCACGTAATAGATTGTCTAACGAATACATAGATGGTATTCAGTCATAATTGGCGTGGCAAGAAATCATTTAGATCATGACAATAAAACTTCATGTCCTTGTAGAGATTGTCAAAAAACAAGATTACATAATGTATCAACCATTAAAGCACATTTAAGGGAATATGGGTTCTCACGCAGCTACGGTACATAGATATTTCATGGAGAACAAATAGATCACAATAATGAGGAGAGAAATGATTTAGGCCACGATGTAGATGAAAATGACGATGATGATGTAGATGATTATGTAGGAATGCTGAATGATGCGATAGGCCCAATGGATATGAATGTCGACATGGGTGTGGGAGAGTCGACAAATGAAAGAAATGATAGTAACAATGATTTTCCAGATGTTGAAGGTGACAAATTTGATGACTTATTTAGTGCAGCCACGCAAGAACTTTATGCAGGTTGCACAAAGTTTTTAGTTCTTAGTTTTATTGTGAAGTTGATGCACATCAAAGTGCTCAATCATTGGAGTAACAAATCATTTGATATATTGCTTCAGTTTTTCAAAGATGTTCTCCTTGAAGGATCAAATATTCTAATGTCCCATTGTAATACTAAGAAAATGTTACAGGATTTGGGTTTAGGCTATGAATCTATCCATGCATGTAAACATGATTGCGCTTTATTTTGGAAAGAGCTGAAAAATGTCCAATTTGTAATGAGTCTAGGCATGAAATTGATGATGGGAATGGTAAAAAAAATAACAAATAAGATATTGCGATATTTTTCGTTAAAATCAAGACTACAAAGGTTGTTCACGTCAAGGCATACAGCTACTGATATGAGGTGGCATAAGGAAAAACGGGTTGAACAAGAAGGTGTTTTAAGACATCCAATTGACTCTAATTCATGGAAGCAGTTTGATACGCAATATCCTCTATTTGTGCAAAATCCACGTAATGTACGATTAGGTCTGTCCACGGATAGTTTCAATCCATTTGGCACTATGAGCAATGCATATAGCATATGGCCAGTGATACTAGTGCCACATAATTTGCCACCATGGAAATGCATGAAAACACCATTTCTCATGATGACATTGCTTAATCTTGGTCCACAAGAACTTGGAAAGGATATTGACATCTATTTGCGACCTTTAATAGATGAATTGAAGGAGTTATAAGATCAAGGTGTCAACACATATGATGCATGCAGTCGATAAATTTTTCGTTTGCATGCATGTGTTATGTGGACGATTAATGACTTTCATGCGTATGCAAATTTGTCTGGTTAGAGCACCAAGGGATATATGGCATGTTCTGTTTGCAATTGTGATACATCTTCACAACCATTGAGAAATAAAATATGTTACATGGGTCATCATCGATACTTGAGTCTAGACTATCCTTGGCCAAAAAGTAAGAAATATGATGGTAATGTTGAAACTTAGGACGCACCTGAATTGTTATCCGGGGAAGTTATTATGAAACAGTTGGCTTGTATCAGACATCTGAAGTTTGGAAAACATCCTAATAATGTTGACAATAAAAGAAAATGTACTTAAAAAGAATTGAATTGGACAAAGAAAAGTATGTTCTTTGAGTTAGAGTACAGGTCACAATTGAAAATAAGCCATAATCTCTATGTAATGCATATCGAGAAAAATATATGTGACAATATACTAGGAATAACATTGGATATTGAAGGGAAAACAAAAGATACATACAAAAGAACCACATCGTGGCAGTGATTGCTAAAGCGACGGAGGTGGAAGCGACGGCCGACAAATCCTTTGGGGACAGTTATTTCATTGCCCGATTGCATGATAAGTAAGATGCCCCTCCTAACTTCGACCTTCGGATGATTCGCGGCTGGGACAGGGCCCAGATTTCAGAGGGTACCAATGGGGCGACGAAGCCTCTGCCTAAATAGTTAGTGCCTCCTAGCAAGGTAGACACCGAGCAACAGCAGCAACCGGCTGGGAGCGACAAGAAGGAACCCGACTCGCCTGAAGGAATGTTGGAGCCACCAATTGTAGAGTTAGTGGAGCTTGTGGTGGATGCCTATGAAGAGGAGTCACCAAGAGGAGTCGATGCCTAGGGTGCCTCACCGAATCAACCAACCATTGCTTCATCCAATCAGCAGCAATCCCAGCTAATTCTCCCAATTGCCGATCCTGGTAGCTCAACATGCATTTCCTTTTTATCATGCTTATACACATATCTGTTGCTCTTTATTTTTGGGAAGGTTAGGCCAGTTGCACCGTGATCCTTCCTTAGCATGTAATTTTGAACTGATGCATGTGCATTCTTTACTTTCTCTCGCTTAAGTAGTTATATTTGTGGGGATGTTGAGCCATCTGAGTTCTAATCCTCCTCTGGCATGTATGGTTGAACTGATGTTTATACATCCTTCTATTTTTATCAATAAAATAGTATTATTCCTTTATCTTGATAAATACACTGTGTTAATAGGAATTTGACCCCTCTAACATTTTCCTGTTAACAACTTTTTGGCGCTGTCTGTGGGAAGTATCCTCTCATCCATTTATAAAGAAGTTGTCTAGTTCTACCTAGAAAACACTAAGATGAGACTCTGATCCTCCCAAGGGCAACCCGACCCATCGGGACCCCAGTCTGTCACCTCTACGCATAGTGTCCATAGAAAGAGAAGAGAATCAAGAAACCAAAACCTAGCACTGATTCCTCCACCAAATTCAAGCTGCGCGCCTCAAGACCCAAAAATTCATGAAATTAATAGAGATACCATAGAGCAGCAGGCTGCCGCCTACGTAGAAAGCATCCGTTTTTGGATGATCACCCTAGGGATACCTTTTAAAGTACCCAGGACCGCAAGAGAGACTGGACTGGGTACCCAAGTACCGATCTTCATTAAACTTGGACCACCGCTCCCAGCTCTAAACCGTCACATGAATTTCAAACCTCGATAAGTAAAATTGACGATTGATATCCCTCCCAGAATGAACAGGCCAACAACAAAACCGATAGCAGAGGAGAGGGCTCCACAGCCTGATGCAGGTGGAAGCACCGAACCCAGAAGAAATCCCCGAGGAAACCTTACTCAAAAAGAGGAGCATAAAGAGGCCACCGTTGTATTAGAAACCTGGGACAATTAAGGCTTAGAGGCTTGATCCAGGAACAATAGATCTAAACGCCTTAAAGACCAGATGGCTAAGATGGCAAAGGAACTCAATGAGTTGAGGAAGGGAAAGTACTGTGGAACCCGAAAGAATCCCTTAAGGGAGATGAATCCACCATTCTCAAGAAGGATCAGATAAGCAGAGCTACCTCCCAAGTTCAAAATGCCATAAGAGAAGTATTCTGGATCAGAGGTTCATGTGAGCTATATGGAAAGATTTGTATGTTATATGGAGATACAGAACGCTACCTAGTCAGCGATGTGCAGGATGTTTCCTTCAGCCATAACAAATTGTGCTAAGACTTGGTTCAAAAAATTACCCACGAGTAGTGTGGATTCTTTTACACACCTTACCAAAGATTTCTATGCTCAGTTTTAGGGAATCAAGCCTCGTCCCAAAGACCCCGTCCTCCTCTAATACTTGATCTAAGAGTGGGGTGAGACGCTAAGGTCCTATGTGGAGAGATTCCATAAAGAGGTGATCCAAATTGGAGTGTTCGCCGAGAAGAAGACATTGGCCAACTTTTGAAGGAATCTATGGGCTGGCAAGTTATTCCGATCGTTTGCCAAACATCCACGTGAAACCTATCAGGAGGCCTATGATAGGTTATTGAAGCAGGTGGAGATAGACAAGCAGGTCCGGATCAAGGTTGAGCATGATGAAGCCTGATCAGCCAAACGACCAAAGAAAGAGGTTCTGAAGCCTATTCCAATAAAGAAGTTACATAATCAACCTCTAAATCGGTATACCTACCGATCACCTTCTTTCCCTTAACATCGGGAGAGGTACCCGTAAAAAGAACCCCTTATAGAATAACACATTTACCAAGGGAGGTAGCACTGATAATAAGAGAGGAGGATGGGTACAACCATTATACTCCTTTCAACGTATCTTGGGAGACCATATACCTCGCCATCAGCAAAAAAGGTTTACTCAGGAAGCCCGGTCCTATAAAGATGCCGGCTGAACAAAGGAACCGTTATAAGTACTAGGACTTCAATGAGCATGTGGTACACAACACATCCAAATGTTACAACCTCCGTAACCAGATTGAAGGATTGGTAAGAGTATGGTTATTGGTTGAATTTTTACAATAGGTACGGGATAGCATCAAAATAGGGAATGAGGTACGGGGAGAGATACGAGATGCAAAAGAGAGAATGAGGGATAAGGGGAAGGATCTGATGCAGCAGATCCAGATCATTCACACCATCAGTGGAGGCCTTACACTAGCAGGATTCTATAACAACTCAAGAAAGAACCTTGCTGGGAAAATCCCTCGGCTCACTGTCGGTCATGACGTGCTCTTAGTCACCAAAGCATCCCAAAACCTCCCTTGTGCAAGCCAAATCATTTTCACGGAGGAGGAGGATGTTTACGACATTGTTCAACCACATGATGACCCGATGGTGATCACGATGCAGATAGCCAACTGCCAGGTTCACTGTGTCGTAATTGATACCGAAAGTAGTGTTGACATCTTATTCAAAGGAGCACTCGAGAAGTTCAACTTAAAGAACTCATTCTACAACAGTTGCAATACACATATGTATGGGTTCACAGGAGATTCACTCATGCCAATTGGATCCAAGATCCTGCTAGTGATAATCGGGAAGGCTCTTTTCCAACAGAATATAATGACAAATTTAGTTATGGTTGATACCTCGTCCACCTACAATGCAATCCAAGGGAGACCTTTCTTATCAGGGATTATAGGGGTGGTATCCATCTACCACAATGTTTTGAAATTCTCAGTCGGAACCGGGGTGGGAGAGGTTCGAGGATATCAACAAGCAGCCCGCAGGTGTTATGTGGTGTCCACCAACCCTATCGCGCTAGACAAGCAGTGCATGCATGAGACCTACGAACCAAGTAAGGAGATAGCAAAAAACGATCACGATATCCTGGAGAAAAGTAAGGTACCGGACGTGATTGAAGAAGAACCATATGAAGAAGATCGAGGATAGGCCAGAAAGGTACCCCGTAGAAGAATTAAAGGAGATACCTATCATAGAGGACAATCTTACTAAGATAGTGAAGATAGAAGAGGCGTTGGAAAGCATGGTCAAGGAGAGCCTGGTAAGGCTCTTTATGGAGTACAATAACATTTTTGCTTAAAGTCACGATGAAATGTTAGGTATTCCCCTCACCTTAGCCACCCACAGTAGGGAGGTACCAAAAAAAGATCACGATATCTTAGAGGAAGGTGAGGTACCAGACGTGATTGAAGAAGAACTATAGGAAGAAGATCAGGGATAGGCCAGTGGGCACCCCGTAGAAGAATTGGAGGAGATACCTATCATGGAGGACAATCTTACCAAGATAGTGAAGATATGAGAGGCGTTGGAAAGCAGGGTAAAGAAGAGTCTGATAAGGCTTCTTAAGGAGTACAATGACATCTTTGCCTGGAGCCACGACGAAATGTCAGGTATTCCCTTCACCTTAGCCACCCACGGGTTGACGGTGGATGCAACCTTCATACCAGTCAAACAGAAACAGAGACACTTCAACGCCAAGCGGAATGCCGCAGTACAAGATGAGGTAGACAATCTGTTGAAGGCCAATTTCATTAGGGAATCCCGATACCTCGAATGGTTAGCTAATGTGGTCATGGTAGTTAATTCCAATAGGAAGTGGCGTATTACACTGACCTTAACCGGGCATGCCCGAATGACAGTTTCCATTTGCCCAAGATAGACTAGTTGGTAGACTCCATAGCCGGGAACAAGCTCTTAAGCTTTATAGATGCCTTCTTAAGGTACAACCAGATCATGATACACCCCGCTGACCAAGACAATGCCAGCTTCATCACCGAGCAAGGCCTCTACTTCTACAAGGTAATACCGTTTGGTCTTAAGAATGTAAGTGCCACTTACCAGCGTTTGGTGAACAAGTTGTTCAAAGAACAAATAGGAAGGTCCATGGAAGTGTATGTGGACAACATGATCACCAAGTCCCAGATGACAGGCTAACATCTAGAGGATTTGCGCTAGACTTTTCAAGTGATAAGAGAGAACCAGATGAGATTGAACCCAGCTAAGTGTGCTTTCGGGGTAGCAGCAGGAAAGTTCATTGGGTTCATGGTGCATGAAAAGAGGATTGAGGCCAATCTCGAGAAGATCAAGGCCATCATGGATCTTGAGTCTCTTACTACCCTCAAGCAGACACAATGACTGACAAGCAGGGTAGCAGCACTAAATCGATTCATATCACGAGCTATAGATAAGTGTCTTCCCTTCTTTAAAATTATTAAACAGGGAAAGAAGATGAATTGGGATTAGGAAAGTGAGCAGGCTTTCCAGTCTTTGAAGGAGTACCTAGCTAGCCCGCCGCTGCTAGTGAAACCTATACCAGGAGAAGAGCTACAACTTTACCTAGCCGTGTCAGAGACCACTATAAGCGGGGCCTTGGTGAAAGAATGTGGTGATGGGGTCCAGATGCTTGTCTACTATGTGAGCCACGCCTTGACCAAGTCTGAGAAAAATTACACCCTTTTAAAGAAGCTCGCCTATTCACTTGTGACCACAGCCTGAAAGCCCCGTTCTTATTTTCAAGCACATACAATCTCAGTGGTTACATACCAACCATTAAAACAGTTCCTCCAAAGACTAGATATATTAGGCAGGCTAGTCCTATAGGCTCTAGAGCTCACCCAGTATGACATCAAGTACAAGGAAAAAACAACAATCAAGGCCCAAGTCTTGGCTAATTTCATGGTTGAATTCAGCATGACCTCTAATTCGGATGCCACTACAGTCCCAGACCCACTCAACGGTGTTGTCTTCACCGCGTTCCCTCTTCCTCTTAGGGATCGACTGGGAACTCTCAACAGAATCGTCCTTCTACAGGTTAAGAAGGTCGTCAAAGCTATCAAAAGGAGCTAGTGGAGTTGCCATTAAAGAAGAAGAAGAAGAAGAAGAAGAAGAAGAAGAAGAAGGTTCTAGGAAATTTTTGAAAGAAAGAAAGCTCAAAGAGAGAAAGTGATTCTTGCTTTCGAAAATTTGAAATCGGTGTGAAATAAGGAAAAATGAGGAGGTTATTTATAGAAAGAAGTAGGCGGTTACCAGAACAGAAAAGGAAACATTGATTAATGACCGAAGATGTGCAAGCAACGGTTTTGAGAAAATCGTGCCAAAAAATGGCCCATTCAAACAAGCACAACACTGCTTGCTTGACACGTGGATCGTGCATTAAAAGCAAATGATTCTTGCTTTTGAAAATTTGAAATCGGTGTGAATGAAGGAAGAATGAGGAGGTTATCTATAGAAAGAAATGAGCGGTTACTGGAACAGAAAAGGAAACAGTGATTAATGACCGGAGACGTGCAAGCCACGGTTTCAAGAAAATTTTGCCAAAAATGGCCCATTCAAACAAGCCCACCACTCCTTGCTTGACACATGGATCGTGCATTAAATACAAGCGTGCCAAAGGAGGACTTCCTCCTAGACAGTTGAAACCAGCTAGGCAGGATGGGAAAATCCTTCAAGTGTTCCAGGTATCCTGACTCCAACCCCAACTAGGTAACAGTGTTCAAGTCAGGGGGGACTTCTGTTAACCACCTAAAAAAGCAAGGGTCCAAAGAAGAATTTTCCATCTACGCCAAGATTATTTGAAGTGGAAGGGCACTACAAGGGGTATCCAGCTACCCCGGGAAGAAGCCAGGCCGGTATGTCCAAGTAGGCCTTCTATTAATCCAGATCAAGATCAAGGTCATCTAGATCCCCAAATACCAGGAAACATGAAAGTCAATGTCCTAAGGACTCCGATACTGCATTGTCCCGGTATCTCGGTACCCCGACACTCAAGGAATACTGGTATCATAGTCTAGTAAGATATGGGATACCTGGATACCCTGACCCATCTACTAGGCAGTGAGGACCGAGATAAGAGAAAATTATCAAAGAAGAAAGAACTAGTAAACCAAGGAATCAGAACCATGCCACAAGAGAGACAGTACGCGCCAGCATTTAAATACAAAAAAAGTTGACTTCTCTCGCCATCTGTAAAGCTCCACTTTAAATGGAATTAGTCAATTCTGTCAAGATCGCCAAGGAAAGAAACAAATCACTTGATTATGAGATCATTCCCACGCCTAGATCGAAGTCACCATTAACGTCCTATTGATTGCTTGATTGATTGACTGATTACCAGAGTAATGAGTAAGAAAAGGGACCTATAAATACTACAAGACTCTCAAAAGAGAAGGATTTGATTTTCAATCGACATCCCTACAGCTTTTCCACTTTTCGACTAGCACGAGATCGGTATCGCCAACTGCGTCTGAAACTCCATAATTGAATCCCCTAGGAATCGCCATTACAATCCTCCATTGTACCATTTAAATTGTATATCGTTTATCAATAAAACAGTATTATTCTTTTATCTCGATAAATACACTATGTTAATAGGAATTTGACCCCTTTAGCATTTTCCTGCTAATACTAAATATGCTAAAAGAAATGTGAGCATGAATAAATTTGAAAACGATGCCGAATTGCTTTTCCATTGGAAGGATCTAAGAACTTGTTTTTTTTTTTTTTTTCTTTTGAATCTAGAAGGTTCTAAGAACTAATTAACCGAATCAAGATCAAAATGATATTTCAGATAGATAAGATGAAATCGAATAAATGTAAGCCAGATCTGGAAGCGAGAAATGAAAAGGCAGATCAGTTCCCATGTTAAGTTGCAGCCTCTAGAGATGGCTACATAACTTGGAAGATTTGGAGGTGTCGATCTAGTTGCATTCTTTTTCTTTTTAAAATTTTTTAATGTTATTTTGTTCAGTTCTATAGATGAAGCTCCATGTTTCTTCAGTTGGGCAAAAGTTTACTTAACGATTTGGGTTTCTATATCGTTGAGGTGATGCCTCAGGGATCTTTCAAACCCGGATCCGGAGGAGCAATTTTAAAACCTAGGTCACAAAGGCGTGAAGGTGTTTGCCTTTGCGATCTTCAAACCCGTATTGTCGAGGTCGTCGGGTGGTTGGTGCAGTGGAGTGACATCGTCGTTTATGGTGTTGGTTTCTTGGTGTGTGGTCGGTGAACAGTGGTTTGATGGTGGAAGGTTGACTAAAAAAAAAGGTTTGGGTTGCCTGGTTTGAGTGGATGGTATTGTCCGATTAGTGTTAGAGTTAGAAGTAACAAGGGTTATTAATTAAACTAAAATAAATTGTTAAAAATTTTAAAAATACACATTTGTTTAAAAAATATATATATGTGCATGTGCCATTATTATATGGAAATTGTCTAGGAGGAGTAAAGTACAATTTTACCTTTATAATGTTAAAGTTGACTAATAAAACTTAGTTAAAATGACTAATTTGGTACTTGGAAAAAATGTGAAGACCAATTTGATTACTTTTATAAAAGTCGTAAATTACTTAGAATTAAAAAAATAAAAAATAAAAAATAAATAAATAAATAAAATCCAAGACCTATTTGGTAATTGCCCATAACACAATAAGCTACAACAAATCATTTTTTTTTAAAAATAAATTACAAAGAAACTAAACAACCGTGTATATATATATATATGTTTATATAATTTATATGTCAATTGAAACATAATTAGCACACACACAAAAATCTTATATTAATAAAAAAAAACCGATAATAAAAAAATACATCATATCAACACTATGTTTGGTTTGATGAAATATGAGAGAAATGAAAGAAACCGATTTGGATGGATTTCTAATATCTTGTTTGGATTGTTAAATGAGAAGGAAAGAAAAGGAAATAGAGGAATGGGAAGGGAAAGGAAAGGAAAGGGGGGAAATAATTTCTTCTTATTTCACCCAATTTGATTTCCCATCATATTTGGAAGGAAAATGAAGGAAAGGAATACATAATTAATGATATTTTTAATATCCTAAAACTAACCATATTAATATTGAATGATAAATTTATAACAAAACGTCAAGACATACCTCTCGTTCATTTTGGATGGATTTCTAATATCTTGTTTAGATTGTTAAATGAGAAGGAAAGAAAAGGAAATAGAGGAATGGGAAGGGAACGGAAATGAAAGGGGGAAAATAATTTCTTCTTATTTCACCCAATTTGATTTCCCATCATATTTGGAAGGAAAATGAAGGAAAGGAATACATAATTAATGATATTTTTAATATCCTAAAACTAACCATATTAATATTGAATGATAAATTTATAACAAAACGTTCATCTTTCATTCTTACTTGTTCATTGACAATACTGTTTAGCATCAAACAACTTATTATTATTTATAATAATAATATTATTATTATTGTGTCATGCTTGAATCACTACAATTAATTTGATTGCATCTTTGCTACGAATAAGATTTTTCTATTGATGTGCTATTTTTTTTTATTTTTTATTCTTGACATATATTGCTATCCGACTGTTGGTGTGAGAAGGATATTTTCGTAAAGAAAATAAAATATATTTATTTATTTCTTTTCCAAAAAAAAAAAATTGTTTCATTTCCTTTTTTACTATCCATAACATCCAAACAACTATCATTAAAAACACTATCATTTCATTTTCTTTCCTTTCCTTTCTTTTCCTCATTAATTTATTATTTATTTTCTGTCCAATTCTATCAAACCAAACATAGTATAAATTAATGAATTAATATGCTCTATCCACTTGAAGCGTACTTCATCTATCTCATCTTGGTTATATATGTTCTTACCATTAAACTAATAAAAATTTTACAAAGAAAAATAAAATCAAAAATTAAATTAAATTCAATCTAATTATCAAATTGATATAAACCAAAAAAAAAAAAACAGATAATTATCTCACCTTTTCACAAAGAACGTCATGATTCTCAATTATTTCTTTCATTTACATCATGACACATTATGCACATTCTACATTGTCAAGTTGGATGGGTGCCTGCAATGATAAAATAAAAATGTATTCATTGTGTTGTAACGTACAACTAGTGAACCTTACATTAACATAACTCCATCTGAGATTCTTCCTTGAAGGTTGAGTTTTAGCTTGAGTTTGAAACATTCGAAAATCACTGTGTAAATCCATTCAATACATTAATATAAAGTAGTTCCTGAAAAGAAGATATATACATACTTTATTTAAATATATAAATATATATATATATATACATGTTTAATATTTATTAATATAGTTATAATAGCTATATCCCAAACAAAAATACTAAATTAAATATAATTCCATTATACTATTATTAGCAGTACATGAAGTTTTATAAATACATGACTCAAATCATTCATAACTGCAATAAAAGCCACAATCCAACTTACTACGATCCAAATATATTTAAAAAGCTTGAAAGGAATAGAATACAAGTTTATATTGAAAAACAAAATGCACTTACGTGAATATAATTTTCCTGAGGTCTTCCACCATGTCTTTTCCCGGTGGATCTAAATAATAAACAGTCATCAATGACAAGTCAATAACAGCCAGAACCCAATGATATCTACGTATTTAAACATGATGTGTCATACATATTTAAATATGATGTGTTAGCACTAAGAAACACTATATATCAAATATGTTTAATAAATATTAGTGAAAATTACAATAAATAACCTAACCATATAATGGATTATTGTTTCTAGCCAAATTCTAATTTTTTTATTGTTTGTAACCACTCACCATAATATATTATTGGTTTTAGTCAATAAATTTCAAAACTACCATTTTATTCTCTTTTTTCCTTTAATTTTTTTTTTTCTCTCCATTACTCATCTCTTTTTATCACTCATCTCTATCACCCATCTTTTTATCACTCATATCTTTATCAAATCTTAGTTCCCAATTAATTTTTGTCAAGAAATTAAAGTTATTTTGAAGAGAAATCGTAAGGAAACCAAGATTTGGGAAGAGATTTTTGAAAATTTTGAATTTGTGGTTGAATCTCTGCTAAAAACTTCAAGGTTTATAAATCTTCAATTTCAATAGTACTATTACGTGTTTTAGATGATATTGTAGATGAGTCTTTGTTATTTTGTTTCAATTTTGAAGTTTTTTTGTTGACAATGGAAGAAACTTCGATTTCGGTTTGAAATTATATTTCACACAATATGTCACAGTAAAAATGATATAAGTTGGTTATTTCATGTTTAACGTGACACATCGGCTAATATTGTGTAATCATGTATTTTTGAAGTACATGAGATATTTCATGCTTAACATGACATATACGGGATATTTCATGCCCAACATGACATAAATGGATATTTCATACACAACATAATATACATGAGATATTTCATGTCTTACATGAAATACTGCATAAATAGGGTATTTCATACCCAATATGACATACGTAAGATATTTCATGTCCAACATGATTTACATGGGATATTTCATGCATAACATAATATACATGAGATATTTCATGCATTGTATGAAATACTACATAATGTGGATATTTCATACACAACATGACATACATAGGATATTTCATGCTCAGCATGACATACATGAGATACTTCATGCACAACCTGATATACATGTGATATTTCATGTCTTACATGAAATATTGCATAAATAGGATATTTCATACCCAACATGACATACATAAGATATTCCAAGTCCAACATGACATACATGAGATATTTCATGCATAATATAATATACATGAGATATTTCATGCATTGTATAAAATACTACATAATGGGGATATTTCATACTCAACATGACATACATAGGATATTTCATGCTCAGCATGACATACATGAGATACTTCATGTATAACATGATATACATGTGATATTTCATGCCTTGTATGAAATACTGCATAATAAGGATATTTCATATCCAACATGACACACATAGGATAATTCATGCCCAACATGACATACATGAGATATTTCATGTTTTACATGATATACATGAGATATTTCATTCCTTGTATGAAATACTGCACAATGGGGATATTTCATACCCAACATGACATATATAGGATATTTCATACCCAACATAACATACATGAGATACTTCATGCACAACCTGATATACATGTGATATTTCATGTTTTATATGAAATATTACATAAATAGGATATTTCATACCCAACATGACATATATAAGATATTTCATGTCCAATATGACATACATGAGATATTTCATGCATAACATAATAGACATGAGATATTTCATGCATTGTATAAAATATTACATAATGGGGATATTTCATACTTAACATGACATACATAGGATATTTCATGCTCAGCATGACATACATGAGATACTTCATGCATAACATAATATACATGTGATATTTCATATCTTGTATGAAATACAGCATAATAAGGATATTTCTTACCTAACATGACACACATAGGATAATTCATGCCCAACATGATATACATGAGACATTTCATGTTTTACATGATATACATGGGATATTTCATGCCTTGTATGAAATACTGCACAATGGGGATATTTCATACCCTACATTACATATATAGGATATTTCATACCCAACATAACATACATAAGATACTTCATGCACAACATGATATATATAAATATAGGATGTTTCATACCTTGTATGAAATACTGTATAATAGGGATATTTCATACCCAATATGACATATATAGGATATTTTATACCCAATATGACATACATTGGGTATTTCATGTTTTACGTGATATATATGAGATATTTCATGTCGTGTATGAAATACTGCATAATAGGGATATTTCATACCCAACATGATATACATAGGATATTTCATGTCCAACATGACATACATGAGATATTTCATGCACAACATGATATACATGAGATATTTCATTCCTTGTATGAAGTACTGCATAATAGGGATATTTCATACCCTACATTACATATAGGATATTTCATACCCAACATAACATAAATAAGATACTTCATGCACAACATGATATATATATATATAGGATATTTCATACCTTGTATGAAATACTGCATAATAGGGATATTTTATACCCAATATGACATATATAGGATATTTTATACCCAATATGACATACATTGGGTATTTCATGTTTTACGTGATATACATGAGATATTTCATGTCGTGTATGAAATACTGCATAATAGGGATATTTCATACCCAACATGATATACATAGGATATTTCATGTCCAACATGACATACATTAGATATTTCATGCACAACATGATATACATGAGATATTTCATTCCTTGTATGAAGTACTGCATAATAGGGATATTTCATACCCTACATGACATATATAGGATATTTCATGTCCAACATGACATACATATGATATTTCATGCACAACATGATATACATGGGATATTTCATGTCTTGTATGAAATACTGCATAATAGGGATATTTCATACCCAACATAACATACATGGGATATTTCATGCATAACATAATAAACATGGGATATTTCATGCCTTGTATGAAATACTACATAATTGGGATATTTCATATCCAACGTGGCATACATAGAATATTTTATGCCCATCATGACATACGTGAGATATTTCATGTCCATCATGACATACATGAGATATTTCATGTCCATCATGATATACATGGGATATTTCATGTCTTTTATGAAATACTACATAATGTGGATATTTCATACCCAACATGACATACATAGAATATTTCATGCCCAACATGGTATATATGAGATATTTCATGTTTTACGTGATATATAATTACGAAATGTGAAACACTGTTTTTCTTACAATTTTTTTTATGAACTAATTTTTTTTCAATTATTATTTGCTTCAGGAACTATGAAAAGCTTTAGGTTAGCAATCAATTACAACAGCCGATGAGACAATTTAGATTACGTGGATGGGCAACTTATTAGGGAGTTGGTGGAAAACAAGTTGTCATACAATGAGTTGGTGGAGAAAACATACATATTGACTGGGATTGACAGAAATATTTATGACATCATTATTTATGGGGTGATTAAGTTACGATCACGTTGGACAAAATATCGTGTGAAACGTGACAATGATATTGATTTTGTGTTTCACGATGATTCACCGATCAATGAGATTTATGTCGATATGGAGAAGAGAGTGGATGGAGGTGGAGGTGGAGGTAGAGGTGGAGATGGACATGTACACAAACTTCCATCATCATTTTTCAATTACGATAATGTTGGTTGTTACACTATAGATTTCGATACTGAGGACGAGAAACCGAATGAGCACGATTATCCTAGTAGTCCAGATGATACTTTTATCAGAGTTGAGCATGGTGCCGGTGTTGAGGATGGTATTGGAGGAACTAAGAATTATGGTGGTACCGGAGGGGTTACTTTTGGTAGTCCATCACATGATCCTTTTCCTGCAGCTCTGTCACGCTAGATCCTCCCTTGTACAGGTTGATATTATTTTATCACCACACCAGCAACCTCTAATTCACAAGAGGGACCTTTATTTGTGGGACAAGTTTTTCATGATAAGCATAAACTTAAGACCGAGTTGTGACTTTATGCTATGCAGGAGAGGTTTGATATTAGAGTCAGGCGTTCGACAAAATACCGATTTGAGGCTGGCTGTAAGGATATAAACTGTCAGTTCACGGTTACGGTAGTCAGGAATGAGCATTGCATGTTTTGGCATGTCAAAAAATTCATTAGGACTCACACTTGTGTAGGAGATGTGTATGGGGGACAATTTTGTGCTACTAATGCCAATGTAATTGGACAATTGTATGCCCCTAAATTAAAAAGAACTTACTAAATTGACATCAATATCAAAGTTTTGTTTCATTCCACCTTAAAACTCTGCTCATTCTCAGTGTTATAAAATTTGTCATCTTCTAAATAAAAATAATAGACCAGAAGCCCACAAAGTGACATGATTATTATCTGTTTTCACATATCGGCCTATAATTAGAAGATAATTATAAATGATGTCTTCCATGAAAAACAATCTAGCTTTTCTATTAAAAATAAATAAATAGATAATTATATAGAGCATAAAAGGCATGTCACTATCAAGGTTTCAATCAACACAACTCACATACTAACCGTTTGCCACCAAGCACAATTCACCACATTCATACAAAATAATCAGGCACAAAATGCATGAGATGTAGATGCTCATTTTTGTCTCATTCTCTGTATTGTAGTTGTTGAGTTGACGATTATCATCACTTGATCACACGAAATTTTTTGTAAAATGACCCACATATATATACATTTTGTAGTTTAATGAAATATTTTCCTAATTTCTACTAATTTTGTGACTTTATTTGTTCATTTTTTTTCTTGGTTGATGTATTTTAATTGATGGCATATACTTGTGAGCACTCATATCACATATACAATTATTTATTTATACATTCATTCTAGTAATAATGTTAGTGTTAGACACCTATCCAAAAAAAAAATGTTTAGTGAATTAGACATATATGTTTGCTATCAATCTCACAAATTTGTATCCTCGGCTCGTTTTCTTCAAGATGGGTGCTAAGCTAAGCAAACAGCAATTTCTGATCTATCAGGAACGGGGGACTACATGCTGGTGCAAATAAGCAAGCTATGATAATATAGCCCTGTACCATCATCAGTTACTGATGTATGTTTTAAATTTGTTAATTTCCATTTGTGTGTAAAATTGACTGTAATTCCATTTGAATTTTGTGAATTATTATTAAATAAAAAGTAATATTAGATTGATCTTCATTATCATCCACTAGTTATTCAAGGATAATAAAGTCAAACATGTTCTTTTACTTGAGCGTCTTCCAGTGTTATTCAGGTATATGTGCACCATTTGAAATGCATTAAAGACTGAAGTAAACAAGTCAGCAATATCTCACAATCAACGTTTATACTTTTTGTGTGGGCATTATTGATTTTGAGTAACAAGTCATTCCAAAATGATGTCATGAATGAATCTATGCACCAGATTTTGTGCTTTCTAATTTCCTACATGTCACTAAATGAGAATCAACTTCTTCTTTTTTTAACAACTGAAATTTATTAGAGGCCAAAAAGCCAACAAAAACAGAACACTTAACAACAGGCAACAAACTGAACCAAAAGAAGGCATAGCAAACCCACAACCAACTCAAACAAATACAAGCAAATGAGAAAAGGTACATACAAACCTACCCAAAGCCCAAAAGCAAAAACAAGGCACTGCACATAGCCAAAAAGCAGAGCAAAATGTGAGCCAAACAAAGCAAAAAACAACCAAAAACAGTAGAAACAAACATAATTTTATCTAATCTTGTTCGAAACACTAAAAAAAAAAAAAAAAACTAACTAATCAACCTCACAATTTTTTATACATCAATAAATTCAGGATTCATACAATCAAATCATTAAAAAACCAAAAACCCCAATTTTTCATACAAAAAATTACAACCAAAAAAAAAAAAAAAATACAACAAATCTAGAAACGTAAACTGATACACAAACAAGAGTGATTAGAATTACCTGATTCGATGATTAGGGTTTGCGATTTGAAGAAGTCTGATCAGATCAAAAAGAAACCATAAATTGGATAAGTCTAAGTTTCGCATCTAGCGAGACAGAGAGAGAGAGAGAGTCGAAAGTGAGAAAGAATCATTCGTTGGCGTTTGGTTAGTTCAACCAGCCGATTCTTCGTCGCCGGTGTCTGGTCGGTGTCACCCTTATCTCGTCGCCATCGCTGGTTGCCCACCTCTTCTCCGATCACCCCTGCCTCTCTCATTGTAGTATGTAGTTGAAAATGATATATTTTTTTTATTATTATTATTGATAATGACAAACCAATTTAGATTTAGGTTTGTAAAAAATATTAATAATAATTTAGGTTTATTTTTACAAACATACTTGATTTATTTAAAAAAAAAAGAAGGTATTTTTAGACTTTACAACTTCCACCAGGTTAAAAAAAATAACTTAATTTTTTTTTTATTAAAAAAAATAATCCATTTCTTAATTTGACTTCTTTTACAAATGTCTCAAAATATTAATTGATGCAAATAACTTAGGATTATATGGCATGAAGAGAATTTGGTTTTCTCCAGCCCTTTGCAAGCGATTAGCAATACAACTTGCTCTACTTTCGCGTCTAGTGTCGTTATCTAATTCCCATGCCAGAGAGACCTCTATAGAATTGAAGAAGCCAAATGTATCTACCATTGATCTGCCTTTAATTTTGTTAATGTATAAATGTTGTTAATGACAAAAATATTGTCACCTTCCCAAACCTCGAAATCTAGAGGAAAGATGACCTCACAAGACCTGTCAACCTAGCCACATTTTTTTGGAATTTATCCCAAGGTGGATCTATGGTGTGATATGAATGTTAAATGGGAAGTGCTCATAGCTCAAAATGATCTACTAGGAACCTAGTTTGACAGATAATTGCCACTCAGTCGATTATGCTATAAAATACACCTTTATTCTAACCTAGCAACATTGAAGGTATCACCAGGCATATAAAGATCAACATTTTGGCTCTCACTCCTCAATAGCAAACCATGAATCTAGACGATTAAGTGTCCAGATACATCGCATATAGAAGACAGTTGCCTCCCCTTTTCTGATGAGAGACTTGCAAGACATGGACTCAACTAGAATCCTAACCAAGGAAAGAGACTAACCCTCAGGAAGTCCTAATCCAAATCAAACTCTGCTAAAGTCACACAAATGCTACATGTAATCAAACAACAACCAGTTGGTAGGCCAGATCACATCCAACGTGTCTAAGACCAGTATGATATATTTTTCCCATGTAAATCCAAACCTGTATTCGTCAAAATGACATGACTTTGTACTCTGACCCGTTTAAGCTTTGAACCACTTCTGAGGGAGTTAACAGAGACATGTTTCGAATAGTTACGAGCGGTTATGGGTAAGAAACAAAAAAGGATGCAGCGTGCAACCTCCACTACAATGCTGTGGATCAATAGAGAAGTCACTCCCACGATCCCGAAGTGCCCAGGAATAGTTATTAATGTAGGGAAAAATAAACAAATAAAAGTGTTACACGCAGCGGAAGCGATACTAAAGACGATTTAGTGACTTTTAAAATTTTTCCTTTATGAACCTTAAACCCTTTTAATCAATAAACATGCATATATATCAACAAAAGTAAATTACCTCTTGTCGCGTGATCCGATTGACTTACGTCGATGGTAATCCGCAAGACCTTCAATCCGAGCACGAACGTGGATCACCTAGGAGCGTGGTCTCCCTTTCCTTTGAATTGCAAACCTGTGAATGGACCAAACAAATACTTTCTTTTCTTTGTTAGTCACAAAACAATCAAAAGAATGTCAAAATTATTCCGGTCACTTTTGAGTTCACAATCTTATGATCGAAACTCGCGTGAACCTAGATCGATATCGTATACACAAGCTTATTGATGTTTAAGCAATTGTATACTATCAAAGAATAATTTTTCACTCCTTTTTGTCTCTCTAGAATAAAAACTCTCTTAGAATTAAGAAGAAGAAGAAAGAAAATAAAAACTCAAGCACCAATTAATTGATGTGGCCGAACCCTATAAGAACATATATATAGGTTGGCCGAATTTTTCTTCTTTTTCCTTTAGGGTTGCCGAATTCTATGTAGTATCTAATTAGGGTTGGCCGAATTTCATCATGTCACTTATATAGAGTGACTGAAATTCAACCCTAATTCTTTTTAACTTTATAGACTTCAAACCCTAATCCAACTCTTTTATTTTTATTCTTTTATTTGACTAAAAAAAAAAAAGACTCCTTATTTGATTAAATAAATAATACTAATTTATTTATTTACTTATCAAACAAGTCTTTTACTTTTAGGAAAGATTTGTTTCTTTAATTAAACAATTAATCAATAAATCAATTAATTCTTATTTAATTAAAACAAATGAAACAAAATAATATTTTTAGGTCAAAACCTTAACCTAGCCGCCCCACTTATATATAAGATGGGCCTAATATTATTTTCCTATTTCATTTAATCCATTGGACTTTAAATAAAAAAGCCCACATGTGAACCAGACCCATTCTTACTAAAAGAAACAAGCCCACATGTCTTTCATTAATATATTAATATAATTGAGCAGCCCATTACTTAAATAATGTGCAAATTATATTCTTAATATATTAAATGCAATTCTAGATGGACCCTTAAATTGGTCCGGTAGAATATATCAAGTGATCCATGCAAGTCCGTGTGGATTGGGGATCTTGGCGGGCCATCTAAATTTAAGCTTCAATAGACATAACCTAATCACAATCAACAAATGATTCACTTAGGTCCGATCCATTAATTTTAACTCATTCCACTAAAGAGCTAAAACTGAACTCTTAAATAAAGATAGAAAAGGAAGATGCTCCTCATTCATACCCTAGACAATCATATTGGAGATAGTGTATCCTCGTGATTAATATCAGTAATCGCCAAGAGTTCATAGACCGCCTATAACTCTCCAAGTTACCATATTTACTCATATGACCACGTTTTGAACTTGGATATTTTGACTTGTCCAGAAGCCATGTTTTCAATAGACACTATGAAAACTCAACGTTGAGATTTAATATCCAATTACCTCAAAACATCCATATGATGATATTATACTCTCATTTAATTAAATGGAGCCACGATGTCCATATCTATAAATGAAGTCCTCTATCGATTAACAAATGAATATCACCAAACTATCGAGGATAGACTATGCGATATAATCGTACTCATTGATAACTCAAATGATATCACTTGCAACCATAAGTCCATCATTTATCTCAGGATTAAGATAGACCCTCCGATTGTCCTGATAATGAAAAGACTATTATCTATTGACGGTTCTAGATAAAGCTTTTCATTGTGATCCAGTTCAATGCACCCAGTGCACTAGATCCTTTTGCTCGAAGACACTCCGATGATTTTAGACTCATCATATCTCATTTGATCTCACTCAAATGCTAGCAAAAGAATTCTACAACTTTAACAAGATAAAGGTGCCCAACCTTTAACTTAAGTTGTGAACAATATTCAAGACTAACTAAAGAATTGTGTCTACCACATACATATCCAGATGTACGAACAATTCTTCTTTTCCCATAGTCTTTAGACCTTATGATTATTTACTTTGACAATTATAATACAAACTATAAATGCTATACGATTTGTTAAACCAGAAATCACTTTATTAATATGAAAAAGATTGTTAATTACAACATTACACTCTTGCTATTGAGCATAATCCTAACAATTAAAACCACAAGAAGGTAGAAGTTCGTGTATAAAAATGGATATAAGGACCATTGTACGAGGATTGATCAAATAATACATCTTCTTACCTTAAAGAGAGTTATATTGCTATTTGTTTTAACTTAGATGATAGAATATGGTATTATGTATGTTATACTGTTTCAATTTTAGTTCCAATGTAATGATTAAACACCTTTCGTGACTCAAATTTTTGCATGTAATGAGTAGAGAGAAAAAATGTCCATAATTTGTTTGATTTAGGGTTTTTCACCCAAATTTGATTTTGTGTGGGTTTTAAAAAAGAAATAATTTAATTAAAATGATTATTAATATTAGTGTTAATCTTGATATTTTAGAGATTGCAAAGAGCACATAATTAAATTTAAATTTTTTTTATAGTGGGTGTAAGAGCAACTCCAACCCGAATAGTAGATCTGATGCAAGTTTTGCATTAAAATAGCATAACAGTCACACTATTTCACTATTCCATCTCCAACCCACTATACCAAATTTATCTCTATAAAGAATATTCCCAGGAATATTCCATTTCTATCCCCTTTTTTTAAATATTTCTCTACAATTAACATTTCACCCCATAATTAACATAATATTGCAATATAATAAGAAATTATGAAATTAATACATTAATATAAATTAAATTTAATTCGGTAAAATATTGCATTTATTATTAAAATAACTTAAACATTGCATTTCATAGAATAAAAAATAAAAAGCATAAAATTAAAAGTACATATTGATCATCATCTAATCCTCTGGAAATAGAAATGGTCTTCCATTTTTTCAATAATATCGGAGGATCTGGAAATGGTCTTCCAGAATACTAAATCGTTGTTGTAATTTATGTTGTATTTTTCCTTAATTTTAGTGTATTCCAATTAGTGGTAATTTATTTTATCACTATGAAGTTTGTATTTTGTTTTTAATGTTTTTATCAATTAATGTATTTTGCTTCATGAATTAATGTAGGAATGAAGTGATTTATTAAAAAAAAAAAATTGCATTTAAAACTTATGAATTAATATAGGAATGAAGTGATTTATTAAAAAAAAATGACATTTAAAATTTTTAATTATACACTTCATTTTAGTTTATTATAAATGTTGATATCAATAATAATTAAATCAAAACAAAATCATTAATAATGAAAAGGACCAAATTGGAATAAATTTAATTGAGTAGGGTAATACTGTGAATAAAAAAAACCTTTAAAAGAAGGATATAATCAAAATATATTTTAAAAAATAGGGTCAAAATGTGATTGTATAAAAGTAGAGAATCAAAAAAAAAAAAAAAAAACAGTACAGTGTTTGCGCAGTGATGAACAGTATTACGCAATATATTGCGCGACACTGTACATCTTCCTCAGTTGGCACAGCGTTTGGCGATGGGTTGGAGGCCTATTTTGCGGGGATTTCGCGGCAACTTGGGGATGGCGAGAGATTTGGTTCTGGGTTGGAGAAGCTCTAAGGAGTAAATGGATGTGCGGAGAATTATTTTAGGTGGCAATAAAGCCACCTATTTTTTATTTTTATATTACAATTTAAGGCCAGTTTGGTATTGCTTTTGAAAAGTTAAAATCAGCTTATTTTGTAATTTTTGACATAAAATTATGTTTGGTATAACTTCCAAAAGTGATTAATTGATAATTTGACAAGTTTTGACGGTGATTTTAAGAAGTATGTAAAGATTTACTTATTAAAAGTGATTATGGAATAATCTATTTTAAAATTTAATAAATCTTTTAAAATATCATTATTATCCTTATAAAATCAAGTTAAAATCATTTATATACTCTACCTTATTTCATCTCAAAATTAAATATTCTGTTTAAATATTGATTTGATTTATAAAATCTTTAAAAATATTTTTATTGTTCTTATGGTATTTTTTGTCTAATTTAAATATTATACTTAAATTTTGATTTAATATATAATTAATGAAAAAAAATGAAGTAAGACTCTAAAATTATATATATTTTAGTCATCGTAAATAATTTCAGCATTTTTACAATAAAATTACCAAACATAAGTATAATGTTTTTGAGTTATAGTTCTTTAATACAGTTAACAATAATTATTATAAAAATTACAGTAATACCAAACTGGTCCTTGAGCGTAGGTGTAATCAGTAAAACATTGTGATATATTTAGGAAAATGTGGCAATTTTCGGTAAACAAACCCAATCCATATGCAAAATTAAACGGGCCCAGCCAATTACTAAAAACCCTAGATAAAGAAGAGACGGCTAGGGTTTTGCGTTCTCATACTATAAATACACCGTCTAGTCTTCACTCAAGGTCTAAGATCTGAGCTAACTTGCTACTCTGGTGGTGACCGATCTGCTGCTTAAGTAGGGTAAGCTTCATTTTATTTACTGTTATTTTTAATATTCTAGTCATTTTCGTTTGCTCTGACTGATCTTGGAAGTTTGTTGTTTAGTTTGATAGGATTGATCTACAGTCGAGGAATGAAATTTGATTTATCTTTTATTTGCTTTTGTTTTGTGTTTTTTTTTTTTTTTTTTTTTTTTTTTTTTTTTTTTTTTTTTTTTTTTCTGTTTCGTACGTCTCTGATGATGTTTAAAACATAACTTTCGTTCTACTGAGAATATCCATGCGGAATACTTATGGAGACCTGAACTGAAGAGATAATTTTTGAATTTTTCCTCTTCATTTTTAGGGTTTGTTTGTTTTTTTTTATCCCTCTCTATTGTTTAAGATCTAAACTTAATGCTAGAGCTTTGGCATTCTTGGTTCATCGAAAATATGTGTAGAAATTAGCATTGTGCATTTGTGAACTGCCTCTGATGATGATCAAAAAATACTTTCGTTCTTCCGAGATTATAGTATGCGGAAAATTATTTGGAGACCTGAACTGAAGAGGCTTGAATTTTTTGAATTATCACTGAAATATTTGACTTGAACATCAATCATTAAATTCTGAGAACAATATCGTGGTATTTTTTTTCCAAGTAGTGATTTATTTGTAAGTCGACTTTATGTGTTATATATTTGGTTTCATCGCTGTAAATTGGTGGGTTAATTGCAATCTGGTAAACTAATTAACTATTGTTTTTAAAATAGGAAAACTGAATTAAGGGTTTTTTGTTCTTTGTAATTTTGTTTTTATTGCTTCCAAATATTAAACATTAAAGATCTTCTCTCTTATGATGTACAAAACTAAAACTTTCGTTCTCCTGAGCTATATAATGCTGAAAAAATATGGAGACCTGAGCTGAAGAGAGTTCTTAAAGAAGATCTTCGATATTATATCATGATAGCTGTATTTTTTTTTGAGTTTGGATGTTTCATGTGATGAAAGTGTAAAGTTGCTTTTGGGGTTTGTATGCTTCTGATATTGGAAGCTTCATTTTGATCATTGGTTTGCACTTATAGTGTAATATCAACTATCAAGCACAACGTAGCCAAGTAGCTATATATCATATGGTTTGCACTCATAGATGTTTTTAAATACCATGTTAGGTTACTGTTAGAATAAAGTTGAGGGTTAAGTAAGCAACTTCCTGTAGTCAGAAAACATATATTATCATTGCTGTGATTTATTTCCGAACAAATTGTGATATTCTCATTTGTTTTTTTTTATGATTCATGGAGTGTAAGACTAAAGAATTGTTTCTTATCATGTCATGTTAACAAGTTTTCACTGATACTAATTGTTGTTTCCTGCCAGGTTTTTATACAGGTTTTGCCTGAGGAATTATAAAGTTTACTTTTATCAATATGAGGTACAAAATTTGTCTTCTGTTTTTTCTCCTGTGAATATGTGGTAAATTTTGTTTATTTCATTGAAGATTTCCGTTTCTGATTTTCTGACATTATTTTCTTTGGTTTTTCTCATTTTAACTATGCAGCCGGCCAATGGAAGAAGATGTAAGTTATTCTCAAGCACACATATTTTTCCTTACTCTTGTTAATTATTTTGTGGTTTTTTTTTTTTTTTTGTCTTATTGATTGTATTATTGCTGCAGGTTGTCAAGAATGAGGAAGAAGAATTTAACACCGGACCACTATCTGTTTTGATGATGAGTGTAAAAAACAACACCCAGGTAATGTTCTTGATTGATTTGTAATTATCAGTAGTCTTGTTAAGGTCAATCTTATTTGTTATTGATTTTATTCTCACTCTCTGTACAGGTTCTCATTAATTGTCGGAATAACAAAAAGCTACTTGGTCGTGTGAGAGCTTTTGATCGTCACTGCAACATGGTTCTTGAAAACGTCAGGGAGATGTGGACCGAGGTTGGGTTTTTTGTTGAAAAAAGTGTGTTTGCAGTTCCCTCTATATATATATATTTATCTTCTGAGTAAATAATTATTTCTCTTTGGTTATAGGTTCCAAAGACTGGTAAAGGCAAGAAAAAGGCCCTCCCTGTTAACAAAGACAGGTTCATAAGCAAGATGTTCCTCCGTGGAGATTCTGTGATTATTGTTTTGAGGAATCCTAAGTAGGTAGATAGATCCAATCTGATGGCATTAACAACTTCAATGACGAAGAGAAATGGACTTCTCTGTATGTGTATTCTACCTAGTTAAGTATCCTATCAGCTGTTCATTTGTTTAATAGTGCTTCTATCATTTTATTTCTTCACTTCTGCTGATGCGATAGCTGGATATAGGATTGGTCGGAGGCTTTGTTTTACTGCATAGTGATTTCACAATGATTTGATGTATGTGTTGTAAATTTGATGGATAATACTTTGAGGGATCGGTTTAGAGATTTGGTTGTAATGATGAGAGTATGCACTGTAACATTGCGGCTTTAGACAATCTTAACTGATTTTCAATGCTTAACAGGGAAGAATTTAAAACTGAAATACGTTGACAGGATTTCTTGGTAAAGTTGGTTTTTAGTTTTTCTGTTGGTTTTGTTAGTAACTTAAAATTGTGATTAGGTTTTGTGGACAACTTTTTTCTTTTTCTGAACAATTATCAATATTTTGTTGAGTATGGGCCTATTGGTATAGTGTAATAGTCGATGAATATTTTTCCCATTAACTAATGAATATTAATTAATACTATCTGCTGGATTTCGAGGGCCTGGGAAACAAATTTAGCACCTTCGTGTAGAGGTGGCAAGGTTTCGGTTCAGTTCCAGTTTTGAACTGGCGGTTTTGGTTTCGATTTGGGTGGAACCGGAACCGGTCTAGGGCAGTTCCGGTTCTGGTTCTAGAACCGTCGGTTCCAGTTTCAATCGAACCGACGGTTCTCCGTCGGTTCCAGTTTCAATCGAACCGACGGTTCTGAAGCGGTCAAAATTTTTCTATTTAAAAAAAAAAAAAATTTTTTTACAAAATATTACATTTTATTTATAAAAAAATAAAATGTTAGAAAGAATATCGTAGAGTATTGAACCATGATCTATAACCTTTGTCTAAGTAATTATGTTTTCCATTCCCTTCTCATTTTTTTTATAGGTTAGACATCTTATTCACTTTTCTATTTTTCTAATGTGGGATGTTGGATAAAAAGAAGTCATTAATTGATTTTTTTTTTTTTTGATATATTATTAACTAATTTCATATATTAATAACCTATTGGAATCATTAAATTTTTTTTTTTGAACTATTATAGTATTCCATATTGTGGTATAATTTGAAACTAACACAAAAAGAAATAATTAAAATATTTGTTGAAAATGCATAATATGATTTTATCCTTCATCCCACATCCCACATTGGAAAAATAGAGAAGTAAATGAGATGTTTAACATATATAAAAAGGAGGAGAAGGGAATGGAACACATAATTGTTTGGACAAGGGTTATGGGTCATGGCTCAATACTTTACAATGTTCACTTTAACATTTTATTTTTTTATAACTAAAATGTAATATTTTGTAAAGTAAAAAAAAAAAAAAAAAACTAGAACCGGGCGGTTCGAATCGAACCGTAACCGTCGGTTCCATTCCGGTTCGAACCGCCCGGTTCCGAAAAAAATGGAACCGGAATCGGAAAATAGGTTTCGGTTTTTTCGGTTCCGATTTCGGTTCGGTTCGGTTCGGTTTCGTTTTCGTTTTCGGTCTGGTTCCACAGTTGGAACCAGAACCTTGCCAGGTCTACCTTCGCTAAGGTTGAGGGATGTTCAAATGCCACATTGTCTTCCACCGTTTAAGGTTCTTTGATGGATTTGAGCACTCCTTTTTAACCTTGCCATGCTGTATCTACTTTCACACAATACATTCGGCATGCCCCTTTTATCAAAGTGCCACAAAACACTATTCTTTGTTTCTTTGACCCAAAAGGATAGAAGGGATCACATTCCTGTCAATTTCTAACAAGGAGCGTCTAATTTTTGAACATCGCTGCATGGTCTAGGAATCTAAGGATCTATAAACACTAATATTTTCCAAGTTCATTTTTGTTCATCTCCCTTCAAAGGGGCTGAGCATTACCTCCCTCTCCATTTCCTGTTATATGTCCAATACTTAATCCAAGGTTAACAATAATATAATTCCAAGGACAAATAGGTAAATTAGTAAAAAAATTAAATATAAATTTATTTTACAAATATTAAGATAAATAATACAGATTTAACAATAGTAAAAAAAATCTAAACCAAAATCCATTTGCGTTTAAAAAAAAAAAAAACAATATTTAAAAAAAAATATATGCACGATCTCTCTCTCAACAATTCTAACTCCTCAGTTTTCTCGCTTCTTCTCTCTCTCTCTTCTTCGTCTTTCTCTCTCTGTTTCTTATTTCTCTCTCTTCTTTGATCTCCTTCTATTCGAGTTGATTTGGTGGTTTCCACGAGGCTCCTAGGTGGATTTGTGGCTAGGGTTCAACGGTTGCAAGGATGACTGGGTTCCGATTTGGCAGTGGGGTTTGCATGGTTTGATTTCGTGGTTGTTGATTTTCGGTGGTGAGAGGCTACTAGCTGGGTTTGATTTTCTGTGGTGGGAAGTTTATGGGTTTGATTTTCTATGGACAAAGGTTGGGTTTTGTTTTGGAGTGGTGGTGGTTGGATGTGAGGCAACGGTGGGTGTGGTTTTGGTAGCTGAGTTTGGTCAGATTTGAGCCTTGATGGGTTTGAGGTGGCTGTTTGTGGGATGTTTGGATTTGAGGGTTAAGGTTTGGTGATTGAGATGGATGGTGGTGGGTTTTGGTTTAAAAAGATGATGATTTCTGGTGTTGATCTGGAAAAAATGTTTTTTTTTTTTTTTTTTTTTCATTTGATTTTTAATATCTTGTTTAGATTATGTTTTTTTTATTTATTATTATTTATTTATTTTTTTAATTCTAGTGTTAAGAAAATTAAAAACAGAGATAGGGATAAAATTGGTAAAACAAATCCTAAAACACATTAATTGATTTATTAGTGGTTTTAGCTGTGCAGGATTTTTTTTCACACTGGTCGAGTTTTTCCGGGTTTGAATTCTAATTTCTTAGTCCTTATTCCAAAGACTTCGAATGCTATCTTGGTCGATCAGTTTCGCCCGATTTATCTTGATAATTTTATGTTTAAGGTTATCACTAAGATTATTGCTGATCGCTTGGCTGAAATTTGCTCCCGTATTACCTCTCCAAATTCGTCAAATTGGAGACTGTATTACTGGTGCTTCTGAATGTTTTAATGTGTTGAATAATGGTAATCGTGGTGGGCACTTGACCTTAAAAATAGACATTCGTAAGGCTTTTGATATCATTAGTTGGCAGTTTCTCTTCGAAGTTCTTTGGTGTTTTGGCTTCTCTGAGAGTTTCATTAGCTGGGTTGCGGCTATTTTTGATTCTGCTAGGATCTCAGATCTTATTAGTGGTTCCCCTTAGGGATATTTCCCCTATTCAGGTGGTGTGTGGCAAGGTAATCCTCTTTCTCCCTTTTTTTTTGTTTGGCGGAAGATTTTTTGAGAAGATACCTCATGCATCTAGTAGACTCGAGCTCTATGACTTCTATCTCTTCTTCGGTTGGAATGCGTGCCCCTTTGTATTTTCTCTATGTTGATGATGTTATCCTTTTTTGCCGGGCTTCGCCACAGAATTTGCGAGTGATTTTGGATGCTTTTGCACTTTATGGCTCTCTTTTGGGTCAGTGTGTTAACTGGGAAAAATCTTCTATATTTTTTGGCAGAGACATCTCTGGGCCTCGAATTACTAATTTTCTCTCAATGTCCGGGATGCGTAAGGGTGGTGATTCAATGACTGATCTAGATGTCCCTCTTTTCCTTGGTGCGCCTAAACGTCGATGGCTGATTCAATGGGCTGATAAAATTAAAAGTAAATTGGAATCATTGAAAGGTTTTTCTCTTTCAATGGCAGGTAGGTTATGTCTTATTAATTCAGTGATTATGCGTTCCTTCCTGCATTCCTTTCAAGTTTATTGTTGACCTTCATCTCTTTTAAAAGATTTAAATGCTGCTATTCGGAATTATTTTGGACTGGTTCGATCGATGGTCGTAAATTTATCCAAATTGCTTGGAAATTTTGCTGCATGCCTAAGGATGATGATGGTCTTGGTGTTAAAGACCTTAGTATTCTTAACAAGGTCATGCTTAAAAGTTCACTTGGAGGATGTTGACTGAAGAGTCTTTCATTTTCACATATCTTCGAGTTCGATTTTTTACCTAGGATCACAGACCTAGAATGTGGTATGTTGTTTTTTCTGTTTGGCCAGGTCTAAAATTGCATTATACTCCCCTGATGATCGAGTCTAGGTGATTGGTTGGTCATCACTCCAAGGTTCGTTTTTGGACGGATAAATGGTTGGGAGGTTCATTGATTGACTTGTTTGAGGATAGATCTTCGTTACAACCTCCGCTGGATTCTGTTGTGGGTGATATTTACTCCGATGCTACGGGTTGGGATATTCCTGCTTCTTTTCAAGCTTCTCACCCGGATGTTGCTTTTGAGATTGAGAAGGTGGTGGTTAGCACTGACCTAGACTCGTTAGTTTGGACTTATTCCTTGGATGGTGTTGTTTCTTGTAAATCTGCTTATGATTCTCTTTTTGAGGTTAGAAGATCTGTTTTTTGGGGTAAGCAGATTTAAGCATCTTTTATTCCTTCTTCTCGCTTTGTCCTCATTTGGCGTTTGTTTCATGGTAAGATTACTACAGGCATTGTGTTGCGTGCTAGAAGTTATATTTCTCCATCTCGTTGTCGGTTTGCTGTGTTGTAGAGGAAGATTTAAAACATCTGTTTCTTGACTGTCATTTTGTTCGTGGGTTGTGGGATGTTGTATCCTCTACTTTTGGCCATAAGATTAAGTTGGATGACACTTGTTCGGACCTTTGGTAGGAGACAGTGAGGGTTGTCTTTATCACTCGACTGAAAGCTCTCTGGCGGGTTTCTATCATCACGATTTTCTGGGTGGTGTGGTTCCTTTAGAACCAAGATACCTTTGAGGGTGACAAGCCTCTTTTTTGCAAATGCTCTCTCCTTGATTTAGCGTTCCGTTCGCAAGGCAGACTCCCTTCAGTCTGGCACTATGAAGAATTCAGTGGATGAGCTTCAAACTCTTCATGGCTTCATGTCTCTGTTCGTCCTTCCAAGGCTTCTCAGATTTTATAGGTTAATTGGGGCTCTCCTCCACCGGGTTGTCTTAAGGTTAACACATATGAGGCTACTTTTGGTAGTCCTGCTCTTGCTAGTTGTGCAGTGGTTTTTCGCACTTGCAGAGGTTTTGTTAAAGGTTGTTTTGCTATCCCTCTTGGTGTCTGCTTTGCCTTTGAGACTGAATTGGCCACTGCCGTACACCCTATTGATTATGCTTGGGCTTTTGGCTAGCGTCGGTTATGATTGGAAAGTGATTCAACTTTTGTAGTGGATATCCTTCGCTCTCGGTCTCGTAAGTTTCCTTAGCTTTGACGCCCCACTTGGGATAGGTGTTTGAGTTTAATCTCTTAAATGGACTTTGCTGTGACTCATATTTATCGAGAAGGTAACCAAGTTGCAGATAGTTTAGCTTCCAGGAACCCAAGTATCGTCTCTCTTACATAGTGGTGGAACGCTCCGAATTTTTGCAACCCTTTTATTTTTAATGATTTTTGTAGCGGACCTTCTTTTAGGTTCTGTTAATTTATTTTCTTCTTTTGTTTTCTGTTCTCTTTTGTTTTCTTTCTTTTTTCTTTAATAAATTGTTGGGTTTGAGTTGATCCCGACCTCCAATAACCTTATCAAAAAAAAAAAAAACTCGGTTAACTTTTAGGTTAAGTATTGGACATATGGCAGAAAATGAGGAGGGGAGTGAGCAAAAATGAACTCTTTTTTCCCTATCCCCTACTCTCCATCCAAGGCATTTCTCAAGAGGAGGTGGAGCCCTTCCTCAAATAATACTTCTCTAAGTATGAGATTCATGGCTTCAAGAAGGCTTGAAGAGTATTTGCTCGCTTTTTAAAGTATTTTTTTTTTAATGACTTTATAATCTAAGGAATCAATGTTCATTATTAATTTCCAGGTTCGTTTGGAAGCAATGCCTAGTTAAAATTAACAAAATCTTTAATGCACAACCCCTATTCTCCAACCACTTTAGGCCATCTCCAACCTAAAAACCCATTTTGGTGCAACTCTTTACATTAAAATGTTGCAACTTTCACACTATTTAGCTTTTCCATCTCTAACTCATTGCACCAAATGTTACACTAAAATAAATATTCCCTTTCTCTTCCATTTTTTTAATTTTAATTTTAATTTTTATTATTTCTCCACAGTTAGCATTTCACCCAATAATTAACAATTTAAGGGTGGGTGTTTTGGATCGGTTCACTTTTCGAGTGAATCGATAAAAAACCGATCTATTCGGTTTTTAAAAAAGTGATCCGATCCGATCCGATCAAATTTACAATTGTCAATCGATCAAAAACCGATGAATTGGACCGGTTCGGTTCGGTTTGGTTTGGTTTTTTGGATTTTGGGCCTATTAGGGCAAATTACTGGGCTTTAATTACGAACTTTTTAAATCACACTTTTTTATATTCTCAATATATCTTAATCATTTTGGACCATTTTATTCTTCTTGGGCTAGTTTTAACCAAACAAAAATATAGGCTTTAACAAAAATTGTATATTCATTACTCACAAAATCAGATCTGGCTTCATTTTTTACCAAAAAATCTTCATCGTTATTTTGCATCCCATTCAGCTTTCTTAAGTTCTTCGTATTTGGTTCAGAAGGAAAATAATAATAACAATAATAAACCTCATCCCCCAGTTCCCACCGTCTTGATACAAATATATTAGTAAAATATTTGATACAAAATTATTTATACAAGATTTAATCATACAAAATAATAAACACACAAGTGACAACCATACAAAATAATAAACACAGAAGATGAGAACAGAGGAAAGGACAGTGAGAATAGAGCAGAGCAGAGCAGCAGGATAGGATGCGGCGAGCAAAGGAGAGGAAGTTGGTGACCGGATAAACAAGACAAGAGCGAGCATAGTAGAGGAGAGGAGAGACAAACGGCATAACCACAATGCCTAGGAGATCGACACAAGTGGAGGACGAGCAAAGGGAGATGCAGCGGAAGAACGGCAAGGTGGAGATGGGATCTATGACTGATGTGAGAAAGTGAGAGTTTAGAGAGGAATATTAAGTTTTGGATGTTTGACTGATTTGTTTAGGCTGATGAAATGATGAATGAAAGCAAAATTAGAGTTTTATATATTTATATAAAATTAGAGCAGCAGTTGATTATTATTTTTTTTGTTGGATGGTTAGTTGGGTTTTTGGTTTGACATGTTGAATCGGAAACCGAACCAAAATTATCGGTTTTTAAAAAACCAAACCGAACCGAACCGAACCTAACCATTCAGAGATAGACAACCGATAAAAAACCGATCGGGCCGGTTCGGTTCGGTTTATTGTTTTTTTGCCCACCCTTAATTAACATAACATTGCAATAAGTTAAAAAAAGTATGAAATTAGTTTATTAAGATTTAATTAACTAAAATATTGCATTTATTTTTAAAATAACTTAAACATTACATTGCATAAAATATAAAATAAAAAACATAAAAATAGAAGTATATATTGATCATCATTTAATTATCTGAATTAGTATATTCATCTCACAAATGATCAATTAATGCATTTCAGAGTGTAATAAAAACCTTTTTATCTTTGATTTTTCTATGTCGAGCTAGGAATTCTTAAAATCAGGTATTTTTATCTACCATCTTCTCAACTTTTGGAGTTGGCGCTTTCATATTATCCTCAATTGCTGCATCAACATCATGCTCATCCTCAATTATCACGTTGTGCATAATAATGCACGTAGTCATTATATCATGTAAAACATGTTTATGCCAAAAATGTGCCGGTCCTGCCACAATTGTAAATCGTGATTGGAGAACTCCAAATGCACGTTCTACGTCTTTTATACATCCTTCTTGTTTTATTCTAAATAATTTTTTTTCCAACCACGTGGATCATGAATAATTTGTACAAGCGTAGACTATTTTGGGTATATACCATCAGCTAAACAATACACATGTTATATTCTTTTCCTTGAATGACATAATAAGCTGGAGGAGCAATACTTTGAGCGAGGTTGGCAAAAAGATAGGATGCCTTCAACACATTAATATTATTGTTGGTACCTGACAAACCAAAATATGCATGCCATATCCACAAATCATAATCAGCTACAGCCTCAGAATAATAGTTGGAGATCCACTACGACCTATATATTGTCATGCCCAAGCCGTTGGACAATTTTTCCACTTCCAGTGAATACAATCTAGACTACCCAACAATCCTGGAAAACCACGATCTTTACCAATACGGAGTAGTCTGGTAATGTCATTAGCGTTAGGTGATCTTAGATACTACTCTGTAAATACCTCCATAACAACACAACAAATCTCTTCAAACTTTCAATTGTTGTAGACTCTCCTATTTTAATATACTCGTCAGTAACATCCGCTGGTAGACCATATGCCAACATCCGAAAAACTGCTGTTATTTTTTGAAGAGCAGACAAACCCAGTCTACTGAGCCCATTTCTTTGTTGCACAAAATAGTTGTCACGAGCTTCCACAACATTAACAATTCAAAAGAATAAACTTCTACCAATTTGAAAGCGTTGACGGAACATTTGATCGTTATATCATGGGTTCTCAGTAAAATAGTTGTTGAACAAATTACGATCAACACTTTCCCAGTCTCGATTGATCAGTATATGACCATGAATTGAGCTTCCATAGGTCACTTGGTTGTTTTTTTGATTGAGAAACTAATCGATGGCCAGTTGGATGTTAGCATGTTGTTTAATTATTGCTTTCTGTTTTGCATCAATCACTTCAAGATCTACCATAAGTTGTACTTTATCATCATCGAAAGATGAAGATGCGAAATGAGATGGACCTTCGACATTAAAATTCATTTTTGTTTGGAGTTGAATTGAATGAGTTTTAGCAGACTTTGGTGTAGGTTATTTATTATTGTGAAATATAATATTCTAAGATACATCATAGGATTTTTTACTATTAAATTGTTACCATTGGATGGATTTCATCACCATCAAAACCGTAGGTTTAATTTCCAAAATAATATTTTCTCTTTTTTCCAGAAATCTTATCTTTACTTTTCCCAAAATCTGAAGATAAGAAATTTGAGTTATTAAATACCAACCATTGAATGGATTTCATCACCATCCAAACCGAAGGACACCTCTCTAAAATAATATCTTAACTTTTTGATACGGACCGGTTAGCAAGTTCTGACTTGGGTCACTTAGAGTACCCAAAACAGGGTTGACTTTGTGGGTTCATAACTTTTACATATGGGCTCCAATGGCTGTTATAATATGTTTTCGGAAAGCCCAGGACAAGCTTTACAATTTATCATGGAAACTTTGTTTTCCGTGACCAGGCCCAGAAGGGGCCCAAAAAGTTTCATTTAGTATGTTGTATGGAGCCTTTTAGTTTCATGCGTAATAATTAAGATTTTTTTTCTTTCCAGATTTAGTTGAGGTGTTTTAGGAGTCAATGGGATCTCGTTTTATCTCTTCCATAGGTTGTATTAGGTTGACGTTAATCAATTTTTGAATGAAATAAAATTAACTTGAGTTTTGATCTTAATTAATCTCTCTTTTTCTAGAATCTTATCATAATTTTTCCAAAAATCTAATTTTCACTTTTCCCAAAATATCAAGATAAGATATATGCGCTAAAATTCCAACTATTTGATGGATTTCATCACCATCTGAACCGTAGGACACCTCTCCAAAATAATATCTCGTTTTTTCCAGAAATCCGATCTTCACTTTTCTCAAAACCTGAAGATAAGAAATCTGAGGTAAAATGTCAACTATTTGATGGATTTCATCACCATCTGAATTGTAGGACACCTCTCTAAAATAATATCTCAGCTTTTCTAGAAATCTGATCTTCACTTTCCTCAAAATATAAAAATAAGAAATTTGAGCTAAAATACCAACCATCGGATGAATTTTATCACCATATGAACCGTAGGACACCTCCCTGAAATAATATCTAGACTTTTCTAGAATTCTTATCTTCACATTTTCCAAAATTTAAAGATAAAAAATCTGATTTCAAATGACAACCAGTGGATGGATTTTCTCACCATCTGAATTTTAGGATTAAATTTCAAAAGAGTACCTCCTAGTTTCTATAAATATCAACTCACACTAAATTAAACATATCTCTTCGAATCTCATATCCCTTCGAATCACTTATCTTTTCAAATCACTTTTTCCAAAAAATGACTTCAAGTCACCAAAGTTCTTCATACACAAATGAAGAAGACGCGCAGCTTTGTCATGTATATCTAGATATTTCACAAAATCCAATCATAGGTATAAACCAATTAAAGGATATGTTCTGGTCTTGAGTTGAGACTAATTACAACAACACAAAACTAGAGATTATCAGTCAACTTCGTGGTAAGAGATCTTTGTAGTGTTGAATGCAAACTATCCTTATTGCAGTTGGGAAATTGCGAAAATGTCTACGACAAATCGAAAGTTTGAATCTAAGTGGTGCTTCAGAAGCTGATATTGTGAATATTTGTTACAATTTAAGTTTTAGAATATTATATCTCATATTGAATTTTAACAATATATATTTGTATCATTTTGTAGATAATTCGAGCCAAAATATTATTAGGGTTAATAGTATCAGTACCCCTGAACTTATAGTGCAGTTGCATAGTGTCCTCTATATTTTTTTTACTGGCATAAATTTGCAAAAACTGACAGAAGAGAGATGGCAAATTACACTTACACACCTTGATTATATGTATAATTGTATTAAAACTAGAAAAATATAATAATTTCACACAAACACCCTTTGACTTGTTTGACTAATGTCAAGAAAAAAAATTAATAATATTAATAATTTTTTTAAAATAATAATAATAATAATAACAATTGAGTGTATTTTATATATTTAGCATATATTTAATTTATCTCCAAATTCTTTCTATCATCGACACCACCAAACCAAATCAAAAAAATTATCATTAAAAAAATGAAAAAAATAAATAAAACTAATATTAAATTTATAACTAATTAAATTTAAAAATAAAACTAATTAAATTTATAATTAGTGAACTAGTCAATCCTAAATGTAAAGGAATTTTTTTTTTTTTTTGATTAGGTGGAAATTTAGATTGGATTTCAACTGTCCATCGCATAGATGAATAGTAGAGATTAAGAATTGAATAAAAAAAAAAAAAAAGAAATTTTGATATTAAATATTTAAGATTAAAAAAATTAAAAAGAAAAAAATCTTTATGAAAAAGACAAAATATTAAAAACAAAAAAACAAAAAACCAAGAATTAAAAAAAAAAAAAATCTTTATTCATATGAATTTCTCTTCCAATTACTGGTCCTCCCTCAATCTTCTTCTTCCTCAATGAAAAGCTTCTTCCAAGTTCAAACCCCACCAAATCCCCAATCTTGTCTCCTCCATTCAATCTCTCGATTTCTCTCCCAACCCACCTCACATCTTCGTCACCGCCCACTCCGGCTCTCTAACTCTCTTTTCTGGCGCCTTCTTCTTTCTTCTGCACCCATTTTCTTCGTCCGGGCTTCATGATCTTCTTTCTTCTGCATCTTCATGATTCGTTTTGGTTTTGATTTTTCTGGGTTTTTTTTGGGGATTTTCAGGGTTTGGTTTCGATTTTCTTGGGTTTGGGTTCGATTTGTATTTTGATTTGGATTTGGATTTCGGTTTCGATTTGAAGAAAGGATTTGGGGCTTAGGGTTTTTTTGGCTTACTGGATCGATTTGAAGAAAAGGGAGTTCGGTTTGGATGTGGATTTCGGTTTTCTTGTATTGTATTAGGATTTGGATTTGTTTTTCTTACTGGAAATCTGGGTGTGGATTTGGTTTAAGTTTTCAAGTGACTGACATTAGCCGCAAGTTTTAGGTTTCAAACTTTCAATATTTTACGCACTCCTTTTTGGTGAAATGATTGTGTACCTGTACTTTCAATCCACTATATGAGGCTTTAAAAAAAATGCAAGTTTCAGTTCTGAAACCTTGTTCTCAATCGTTTGATATAGTTGTAATATTATTAATCTTTTTGCTTTTATTATACATAGTAGTGCTAGTTGTTGATTGACTTGTTTGAATTTGCATTATAATTGATTGACTTGTTTGAATTTGCATTATAATTGATTGACTTGTTTGAATTTAATATGGTGAGATTGCTTTGGATACAGGAGATTAATTATGCTTTGGTTGAATGAGATGAAATCTGGGTTTGGGTTGAAGGTGGAGGTTTTTAACTTTTCTTTTTAATATGGATGAAAAAAATCTGGAAATCTGGGTGGAATAGTTAGGAAATTTTTCCCAGGTCATTGATGAAGATGTTATGAATCGGTGGATTTTTTTTTTTTTTTGGGATTATTAATTTGTGGATTTTTTTTGGGATTATGGATTTGTGATTTTGTTTTTGATTTGATTGAAAAACAAAGGAGAAGATATGAATTATTGAATGAGATTTGTGGATTTTGTTTTTGGACGGTGGATCTCCACCTAATCGAAAAAAAAACTCCTTTAAATTTAGGGTTAACTAGTTCACTAGTTATAAATTTAATTAGTTTTATTTTTAAATTTAATATTAGTTTTATTTTTTTTTTTAAATTTTTTAATGATGAATTTTTTGATTTGGTTTGGTGGTGTTTATGATAGAAAGAATTTGAAGATAAATTAAATATATGCAAAATATATAAAATACACTCCCATAATTTTTATTATTTATTTAAAAAAAATTATTAATATTATTATTATTATTATTATTTTATATTAGTTAAACAAGTCAAAGGGTGTTTCTGTGATATTATTATATTTTTTTAGTTTTCATACAATTATACATATAATCAGGGTGTGTAAGTGTAATTTGCCTTTGATATCCGTCCTTTTTTTGTCAGTTTTTGTAAATTTATGGAAGTTCGACGGGTTTAATGTGAGGAAAAAATATATAGGGGGCAATATGCAATTGTGCACTAAGTTGAAGTGTTCTTATGCTATTAACCTATATATTAACAAAAGATAAGAATTACAAAAAAAAAAAAAATTCAAATTTGATCATACATGGTCCATCCTTAAAGATATTCAAAAATTTACAAATAATGATAGTGCAATATCAGCCTTTTAAAGACAAAGTGATAATATTGTATCATCACAAGAAGACTCTCTAATGTAGCGGAAGCTTTTTCGAGAAAAACCTGTAAGAAACCAATTGAAATCAACATACTAAAGTTCCGTTGATTCGCTCACGAATACCGGAATATTAGGCTTCAAGTTCGTTGATTCACAAGGAATACCGAATATGGAGATAATAGAGAAAACTCTAAATTTTATAAATCAAAAACTAATTCTTAAACCCTAATACAAGCTACTTAAATAATAAAAGAAACATGAATATCTTAGGATTCGATATCTCCTAAATTCCTAAACAAGAAAAGAATTATAAAACTTCTAAATCAAATCGGGAAAAGAATGTCAAAAATAAAGGAACAAAAAAAACGAATTGTAAATAAAGTAGGAATCAGCTTGCGCAAGAAACTAAATAGTCAAATTTGGGCCTATTACAGCCTGTTACAGAAGACGAAGTCTTCATAACAAATGTAGGGTTTGTCCGGTGCTTTCCGAAAATATATTATAATAGCAAATACGAATCCATATGACCTTTGTAGAGGTCCACGAAGTTCAGCGTGGCAGCTCTCGTCAAGCTCACAGCATCCAGCTCACATCTTCGCACAACAAACTAGATGGCCAAACTTGGATATGCTGCAGCTCGTTATAGAAGGCAGAGTCTTCATAACATTTGTAGGGATCGTCTTGGGCTTTCCGGAAACATATTATAATGTCAATTTTGAATTCGTTTTCCCTCTGAAAAGGCCCCTGAAATTTGCCCATCCTAATAGTTTTGACCATTCTGAGTCTTTGCTTCCTTCTTTCTGCACCCTTTGTCTTTGAGTCAATTCCTCTGCTCCATGAAATCCAAACCTTTGTTTGCCGTATCATCTTTGACGGCTACATCATTCTCTCCAGGTTGGAGAAAATTCGTCCTCGAATTTTGGATAGGTAAACTAAACATGCCAACCTATATAGCGTCAGATGCTTCTCAGTCTTGATTCCCAATTTGCTAACCATGTCAACGGACGCAATGTTTTCATAACTTCCTCTGTGAACAATAAATCGGCACACCTTGCCAAGGATTGTATTAGTCGAATGAAACACATTGTTCCAAAGCTAATCACTCCCTTTTGCACGTGGAGTTCTACATACATGCCTCACCACTATGGTTGTCCCTTGTTCGACAGCAACACCTTCGCTGTTCTGAATCTCTTTTTCATCAAACTGTAACTCTTTACCAACTTCCATATTTTCTTCTTGAACTACCTCCTCTTCATCGAATATGGGTTCAGCTAATTCTTCTTGGACTACCTCATCTTCATCAAATATGGGTTCAGCTACAATGTTTGCACCTCCATCCTCTTCATCAAATTGCGGTTCAACTCTAAGGTCTATGCCTCCATCCTCGCTTTCGTCAAACAATAGCTCGTCCCCTACTTCAACTTCACCTTCTTTTTCTTTCATTTCGGCGATCAATACTCTCTTGCCCAATTTCTTGCACCCTGATTGTCTATAACCAACCACACCAAAGCTGAAGCAATTCATCCCACCTGAAGTCCCAGGCTGCTGGTTTGGATTGGCGGGTGTTCGTTGCAAGCCTCTGCTACCGTCGAAAGGGCATTGCCACTGCTGCCCACTGTCCTTCCCGCTATGCCGCTGCTGCCACCTGATAGCAGTCCACCTCCTCTCCTTCGTGCGGCAGTCTTCTCCACTTGCAAGGCTCTTTAATGGGCTTCAGATACAGTACCTGGGTCAAAGAGTGTCACCACCTCAACAATTTGCGAACGAAGGCCACCATAATACCTGGATACCAATTGATCCTGAGTTTCTTGAATATCATTACGCACAAGCAATTGGTAGAACTTCGTTGTATACTCATCAACTGTCCGCAAACCTTGATGCAATTTTTGCAATTTTTGATACATTAATTTCTAAAAATTGTGGGGTAAAAATTCTGATCGCATCTTTCTCTTCATCTTCTCTCAATCCGTTAATTTTGACTTCCCATTCGAGTCCGTGAGAGATTAAGTTCCTGCCACCATACGGCTGCCCGTCCTTGAAGCCAGGTTGTCACCAAGGCTAACCTTACATTCGTCGGCACATTTTTAAACTCCAAGATCTCCTCCACGACTCCTAGCCAATCTAGGAATTCTTCAAGCGAAAGGTCACCCTGAAATTTTGGAATCTCTATTCGCATACCCAAGTTCCACCGCTGGTTGTCTTCACGCGCTCGAGCTCTTCAACGCAGCCGCGAAACCAAGTCTTCATCATTTCCTTCCTTGCCTCCATCCGGACTTGAGTTGCAGTCACATTCAATGGCTTCTTCTACGGGAACCTGGTTTGGTGGACGTCTTCTCAATGGCATGTTGATGTCGTCCCGAATGAACACGGCTTTGATACCAAACTGATGTAGCGGAAGCTCTGTGGAGAAAAACCTACAAGAAACCAATTGAAATCAATCTACTAAAGTTCCGTTGATTCGCTCACGAATACCGGAATATTAGGCTTCAAGTTCGTTGATTCACAATGAATACCGAATATGGATATAAATATTGAAAACTCTAAATTTTATAAATCAAAAACTAATTCCCAAACCTTAATACAAGCTACTTAAATAATAAAAGAAACCCGAATCTCTTAGGATTCGATATCTCATAAAATTTCTAAACAAGAAAAGAATTATAAAACTTCTAAACCAAATCGGGAAAAGAATCCCAAAAATAAAGGAACAAAAAAAACGAATTGTAAATAAAATAGGAATCGGCTGTCTTGTTGCACACGAAACTAAATAGTCAAATTTGTGCCTACTGCAGCCCGTTATAGAAGACGAAGTCTTCATAACAAATGTAGGGCTTGTCCGGGGCGTTCCGAAAATATATTATAATAGCAAATACGACCCCATATGACCTCTGTAGAGGTCCACAAAGTTCAGTATGGCAGCTCTTGTCCAGCTCACGGCATCCAGCTCTCGTCTAACTCACGTTTTCGCGCAACAAACTAGATGGCAAAAATTGGATATGCTGCAGCCTTTTATAGAAGACAAAGTCTTCATAATATTTGTAGGGATCTTCCTGGGCTTTCCAGAAACATATTATAATGTCGATTTTGAGTTCATTTGTCCTCTGAAAAAGCCCCTAAAATTTGCCCATTCTGATAGTTTCGACCATTCCGAGTCTTTGCTTCCTTCTTTTTGCACCCTTTGTCTTTGAGTCGATTCCTCCGCTCCATGAAATCCAAACCTTTCTTTTCCGTATCGTCTTTGACGGCTGCATCACTCTCTAACTCCAAAGTCTCCCACATCGGCATCTCCTAGACTATCTCATTTTCTTTGAATAAAAATATTGATGACATTGGCGGTAGTTTATCTCAATGGCCCGTTAGAGTGAAGAAAGCAAAATTAGAAAGGATGGTTGGTGAACAAACTTAAAAAATTATTAACTCTATGAAAAAAGAAAGTCAACAACTCCTTGAAATTTTATTTTTTCAAAAATAGCGGTGCAGATAGGTAAAGATATTATGCAATCCAAGAGTGAAAAATTGGACATGGTTGAATTTCGGGACGAAAACACAATTTTAATGCAAGATTTGTATTCCATAACTGATCTAAACCTACGCGAGTTTATGCATCATGAACAATATTAAGAGTTATGGAAAATATAGCTCAACAAAAAGGCTAGGGATCTCAAAATACATTTGGGTTTTTTGGCCAATTTTTCAATAATCTTAGAGTATCCGGAAATGATCTTGCAGACTACTAAATCATTGTTGTAATTCATGTTGTATTTTTCCTTAATTTTAGTGTCTTCCAATTAGTGGTAATGTATTTTATCACTATGAAGTTTGTATGAAGTTTTTAAATATATTTATTAATTAGTGTATTTTGCTTTCATTTTTGTGTTTTCAATTAAGTGATTTATGTAAAAAAAAAAATTTAATTTTTTGTTAGTTGTATTGTACACTTAATTTTAGTTTATTATAAATGTTAATATAAATAATAATTAAATTAAAACAATTTTGCATTAAACAAAATCATTAAATAATAAAAATGATCAAATTGAAATAAATTTAATTGATTAAGGGTAAGACTATGATTAAACAAAATCTTTAAATAAGGGATACAATCAGAATACATTTGATTAAACATTGGCCAAACTGTGATTAAGTCAAACTTTAAGTATGAAAAAGAAATGAAAAAAGGGATTTTTTGCACGATTTGACCGATGTTGCCTCAAGGATTGCACAACACTGTTTGCTGAGACTAAAATGGCTTTGTGAATGGCGTTGGATTGGAGATGGATTTTTGCTCCAAATTATGTGCTGTTTGGAAGAGTTTTTAAAAACCATTTTCTGTTTTTAAAAACAAAAAACAACTTTAATATTGTTTGGTTTCATGTTTTAAAAAATTATTTTTGAAAAAGAAAAACAATTTTTTAAAGTTATAACTAAAAAGTTAAAAACAACTTTTTATTATTTTTCACCATTTTCAAAACATCATTTCAAAACAAACATCATTTTTCGTTTTTAAAAACTACTTTCAAAAAAATTTACCAAACACATTATATTACTACTTTACCCATTTTAAAAACAACATTAAACACATTTACATCGTTTTCCGTTTTTAAAAATTACTTTCAAAAAAATTTACCAAACACATTACATTTTTGAAAACATCATTTTCATTTTTAAAAATAATTTTCAAAAACATCAATTTAAAAACAAAATCTTTAAATAAGGGATACATTCAGAATATATTTTATTAAATATGGATCAAACTGTGGTTAAGTCAAACTTTAAGAATTAAAAAAAATTAAAAAAGGGATTTTTTGCACGATTTGACCAATGTTGTGCCATGGATTGTGCAACACTAGTTGCTGAGACTAAAATAGCGCTGTGAATGTCTTTGGATTTTTGTTCCAAATTAGCTTTAGCTTTTTACTGCAAAATAATGCAGATTGGAGATGCTCTTAGTACATACAACTTTCGGCTAATTTAGACTAAAGATTCTGATTTTACTTGTTTTATGCTTTTTTAGCTTTTGAGCAATGAAAATGAAATGTAGAAATTCACCAAGTACTTTTCAAATTAGAGTTTGACATGATTTCAGTTTGATATGAAGCTAACATCTTGAAGTCCGTCAAAGAAAATTTGCTTGGAAAAGTGAGCCTTAAACATTTTTAAATTTTTTTTTTTTTCAATATTTATTTATTTTTTAAAATTTTTAAATTTTTAAATTTTAAGGGCCTTAAATTGTTAGGACCTTTTTGTTTTTCTAACTGAAAACTTAAAGTTACTTACTAAGACATTTAACGTCAGAAATTGAGCAAAAAAAAACTGAAAAAAAAGCCCAAAATCTCAGCTTTTATCTGAAGACCGAAGCATATCTCTATATTTAACACATTGCTTCCAGAAATGCCCCTAAATAATTTATCAATTATAGTGTTATTCTTCTCTGTTTTTCAATCCAAAATTCTCGTCCAAATCAATCAACAAAGAAAATCCAATATTGAAAAATCAGAAAACAAACAATATTTAATTACCAAAGTTTTTTATTTCAAAAAAAAAAAAAAATTCTGGACATTTGTTTGAGCATGGAGGTTGCCGACAACCTTGATGTTGGAGGAGAGGAGGCCGGCGACCACCTTGATTTTCAGAGAATCAAAGAGAGTGAGAGAGAAGAAGATCTAGAGAAGAGTAGAAGAAGATCCGAAGAAGAACAAGAAAGAGAGATCTGAGATTGAGAGGGAAGAAGATCAATAGAAGAGTAGAAGAAGATCTAAAACGAGAAAAAGAGAAGAAGAAAGAACAAAAAAAAAAAAAAAGAAGAAAAAGGGACATGATACTATAGAGAGAAGTCAGGAGGAGAGAGAAAGAGAGAAGAGCAATAGTCTAGAGAATTCTAATTATATATTATTATATTATATTATATTATATATTAATACATAAATCTATTAATAATTTAAAGGGTATAATTGTCATGTTACAGGTTTTCAGACATTGATATTCAGACATCATAAATAAAAAACAAACACATCATCTAGAATTCAGATTTCAGTCACCATTCATTCAGACTTCAGTCAACTTCAAACCTATTTAGACTTCAGAAAAAAAAAAATAGACGCCACCTTAGTCTATTATCGAAATCAACAATATTGTTTTGGGCATAACACATTCATATGCATTTTGTTTGAAAAGAAGACATTCAGATCTTTCCGAAACATTGTCGTTTGAGGTAGGGTAGGAGTCCAAATCGCATCTGCAACCTAGTCCAAGAATTTAACTTTCTGTTTTGTCTTTCAATTTGCGAGGTTTTGTAACTAATTTTAAAATTAAAAGTAAATTTCCAAAAACCAATTTGTTAAGTTTTAGATGAGGCATAGTTTTGGGAGCTTATGAGGGCTTTAGCCAGTGTTTTATTTTGTGTTATTAGATTATGTTACTTGTTTGTCTTTATAGTTTAGTGTTTTACTTTTGGTGGTTCTATTGCCACCCAAAAAATTCTTCCACACCGATTTCAATTTACTCTGTCCCTTTCAAATACCGAAACTAGCATTTGAATGCTATTAAGTATTAACAACTCTAATCATATTATTTCTCTTCAAACCCATTAATCAGTTTTGATATCCAATAAAATCTAAAGAAAAGTACCTAAAGAAAAGTACACATCGGGCTCTTGCTACTGTGGTGGGGCTATTTCCTGAAAATCTCCACCACTACGGTTCAAACTCGGTTGTCTGCATATATTATGTATATATTTCTCTTGTTCCTCCTTGACCTATTCTCCAAGTGAGGGTGCCCTCTCCCGACTATGGGAGTTGTGTTCCGGACTGTACTTTCAGAAACTCATCTCGCAAAGTCCCGATAGTTGTTGTAATATTAAAAAAAAAAAAATCTAAAGAAAAGTTCCACAAAGAAACTTTTTATTATTATTATTTTTTATGAAAATCAAAGAAGAAAGTTTTTTATTATTATTATTATTTTATTAATTTTTTTTTTATTTTTTATTTTGAGTTGCATTAAGCCATCGACTAAGAAAGTTGATAGGAGCCGAGAAGAATAAGAGGGGAAATAAATGTATGGAAAAAAAAAAAAATTTCATCAGAGGCTATGTTGCATGGATTCAAATACGGTACAGTACGGGGATATATTAAATCTTCAAAAATTAGAATACGAATACGGCAACATATGTCAATAAATATAATATATATTTATATTTTAAGAGAATAATAATATATGAAAACATAATTCATTCAAAATATATTCTTAATAAATATGTCACATATAAATCATAGCATATTATAAAATTCAAATAAAACTAGTTTGCACGCACGTTGTGCGGGCACCATAAAACAATATAATATAATCGTAATCAAATTTATATTAATTTTTTTTTTTCATGTGTATTATTCTAATTTTACTTTCAATGCTCTAATTTTTTCAAACTTTTTTTATATCAATCTTTTCAACTTGAATTGTGACTTTTTTTTGATCATTTTGTTTACGATTTATAATGTAAATGATTTGATTATGTGAGAGAGGAATAAATAAAAATAAAAATAGTGAAAATTGTAAATATAACCTAACTATAGAATGAATTATTGTTTCTAATCAAATTCTAATTCTTTTTATTGTTTGTAACTAATCATCATAATACATTATTGTTTTTAGTCAATAAACTTCGAAACTACCCTTTTATCCTCTTTTTCCCTTTAATTTTTTTTTTTCTCTCCATTACTTGTTTTTTTCTGTTACTAGCTATCAATTGTATACATAGTTTGTTATTATTATTGTTTTTATAGAATAAAGGGTTTCAAAATAAACCATTTACCGTCCAATATGATTTAATGGTAAGAAGTTAAAAGCGTTTATTCAGCCTGGTATGGTCTGATTTGAGCACCATCACCATAAAAACAGAAAAAAAGAAAAAAGAAGAAATAGACCCTTCACCAAAATAAAATGGAATCTGTTTTCTGTACTGCAAGTGTGCATTGCTTTGTCAATGCCTCATTTTTGTACTTGAAATTCAATGCTTTATTTATTTTATTTATTTATTTATTTTTAACTTCATAAGACAATTAATGTTACGCAGGCTATAGCCAACCCAAAATACAAAAAAGTACTTATCAGTTATCACTGGGCTCCATGGAAGAGTGTGGCGAGCACATGCTTTGCTCAAAGGAGCTCCAAACTCCTTTATTTTTGGGTAGACTTTAGTGGGTGGGATACAGAGTGTTTTTGTGGACCACTGGAGCCCAATCTTTTCTATGATAAAAAGTATAAAGTGATGATTACGCAGCAAACCTTGAAAATTTGACATATGGGAATAAAACTTGGATATATTCCATTTTGCAACAGCTATAATTATAAAAAGCCATTGTTATCATAACATTTTGTCGTATCCCATTAAATTTTTTATGCATTTTCACATTATATAAGTAGGTATGTTTATTTATAATCTTTATCCATATTTGGCTGCCATCATCCATTATCGGCTAACATTTGAATTTTGACACCATATATAAACACAAAGTGAATTTAATAAATCCAAATTGCCAGGATTGACTTGATTAATCAAAGAAGTAATAGTTTGATCCAAAATCAAACACGCTTAGATAGAGAATGAATTTGCTCACCTACACTTTTTATAGGTAAGTATTAACTTCCTCTCCAGAATTTGGCATGTGTCCAGGAAGGGGTGCTTTTGTTAGGGAGGGAGGTAATGTTTACCCACAAAAATATGGGTGAGCAAAAATGCACTCCGTTAGATATGATACAAACAATAAGAGCATCTTCAACACATATTCTGTTTTTTATTTATATCTCTAAAATAGAGTTCCAAAAAAGAATATTCTTTTTAGATTATTTCTCTAAAAAATTTTCACTCCAAAAACCAACCAGACTCTCTATTTTTATCTCTATCTATATTTCTATTTCTATCTTTAAATAATTTATATTTTCATTATTAATTTTTACTTTCTTCTATAAATTAATTTTATATGATTTTTTTTTTCAACTAAATTTTAATAAATATTATTTTAATAACATTTTTAATTTTTGTTTACTTTTAGTAAAAATATAACATTTATATTCTCCCAATATTTTTATCTAATCTTTTTATCAAACAATTTTCTACGTGAACGTAAAGCGATTTGATGTGAACGTTATATAATAAATTATGATGATAAATTTTGATTCAATAAAAAATCCCCATGTACGCGAATTCTTTCGAATAAATAAGATGGAAATTATTGTAAAAAACATTCGCAATTCCCAAATACAAGGTTAATCATTTTTAGACAGATATGAAAGTCATTTGGACGATCTTATGAAATATTAATATGTTATGTTTCTATTATTTATGTTTTTTGTTATTTGTTTTATTTTTACCATCCTTATTTTAATATGTTTATGTTATTGTAATTTTCATTTGGAAGTTTTAATGTCTTTATTTTATTGCCAACTTATAATAATTAATATGCACATAATATAAAGTGCAATAAGAATAAGTAAAATTTGATAAATAAAAAATTATTAAATAAAAAAATATTATTAAATATTTAATATAAGTCTCATTTTAAAGATCTAGATGAGAAATTTTTATTGATATGATTTTTATGATGATAAAAGTTGTAAATTAAAAAGTATTATATATTAATTGAACTTAATTAAAAAGGTTAATATTGATATCAGGGTAAAATTATAATAGATAATGTTAAAAAGTGGATTCAGAGTTTCAAATTTGGTACTCTAAATTTAGAGTATCAAACAATAAAACTCTAAAAAAAATTGGAAATAGAAAAATAGAAAAATAGAGTATGGTTGGAGCTCATGATATTTTATTTTGGAGTTTATACTCTGTCTTAGAGTACAATTGGAGATGCTCTAAACCATGATATGAATTTGTCACTCTTAATTTTGAGAAGTTTTGTAACATTTGGTGTTTCACATTGTATTTATTATATTATATTGTATTGAATTATATTCAACTTGATTGAATTGCATTAAGCTATAGTATAATAATGTATTTGATGATATGTTTATTATATTATATTAAGTTAGTGTTTGGTGCATATTAATATATTGCATTGATATTTTTGTTAAAAGAATAATGAATTTTAAAGATCATGATATAAAATAAATATTTATCAAAAACAAATGTATGAAAGTCATAAAAGAACTCCGAGATAATTTACAAATGATAAGAAACCATCTTTATAAGTTAGGTTTCTACGGATTTTAGGCATCAAATGTGTCCTTTTTTAATTTCTAATTTTATTTTTTATAATATTTATCTATTCACATATCTAGATTCTAAATCAGGTATTTTTGTTTTAAAACTTTTGTTATTGGTATGATTCGAACCGTTGACTTAAAAGTTATTTATCCAAACCCCAAATTTGTTCATCTACCAACTAAGGTACGCCTCTAAGAATAATGTCTTAATTCAACCAATAAGGTAAATGATATATTCTCAATTAGTAATAGTAATGGACTAGTCTTGATAGATAGTATAAAGTAACAATCAAGTGTACTCAACATACTATTATTTATAAGTAGATATACTTCGAATATTCTCTGCCAATATTGTTGTGGTGAGCAATGAATGTCTGATAGAGATTCTGTCTACCATGAGCACGAAGGCACGCGTCCTCCACGGTCCACTAACCTTTTTGTATCTGTAGACCCATATAAAAAAGCTTCTTTAAATTTTAATTAATTAATTAATTTATTTGAACTGTCGGAACCAGTGAGATTAGACTCTATAAATACGATCCGAAACTCTACTCCCACTATCCGGACTCTACAAATATAATCCGAAACTCTACTCCCACTATCCGGAAGAGGATACAAATAGATTACAACTCTCTCACAACTGGAGAGAGGAATACTTCCAAAACCGAGAGAAGACAACCCACACTTGGGATTAAAGGCCAAGGTAAAACAAATGAATATATATATACACACCAAAGTGTTGAACCTTGGTGGTGGAAACTCACAAGGAGAGTCCAACCACTAAGTTAAGAGGCTTTCTGTTCTTTTATTTTTTATTTTTATATTTACTTTTGGACCTAAACCTAGCTAATATACAAGGAAGACTTGCCACGTTAAGAACCACAACGACAGTAGATATTATATATGATTTGTTTTTTTTTTTTTTTTTTTTTTTCTTTTAATATTACAACAATTTTCGGGATCCGACGAAATGATTCTCTGAAAGCACGACCAAAAACACAGCTCCTATAGATAGGAGAGGGCAACCACACTTGGAGGAAAGCCAAGGAGGGACAACAGATATATATATATATATATATATAAATATATATATACATACACCTGGGTTTAAACAGTGGTTATGGGAAGTCTCAGAGAATAGTCCCACCACATTGGCAAGAGCCAGATATGTAATATTATATATGATTTATGAAAGATGGATAGGTTTCATTTATATTCTTATTATATATATATATATAGCTCATGACATAATTACTCATCAGTCATCACTACCTCTGACTAGACAGCTAGCCCCACAATCCCACTTGAAAAGGTTAGAATAAAAGATTCAATGGGAAGAAGTGAAGAACAATCCTCTTTTCTTTTTGTTTCTTCAAGTTTTATTATTGAAGTTAATCCCAATAACAATATTAAATTAATAATGTTCTAAATAATACTCAATTAATGTTGATTAACAGTGGAAAAAAAAATTCATAATTAACATTTATATTATTGGAATTTAAAATTTTGGTCATCCTCAATAAGCATAATGTTTTTGTCAACATTTTCGTTTTGCATATAAAAATGCCCTTAAATTACTGGTAGCATGTAATATTTAAATTTGAGGGGTGTTCTAATGTGTAAAATAGAAGGATAGAGAAAGAAAGGGTCAGAAAAAAGAGAGAAGATAACTCTTGAGATAGAGATAGATAAATAGAGAAAGAAAGTTCTAGAGAGAATTGAAAGAGAGATAAAGTTGCAGACCCAATAAAAGTATTTAAATATTCTTAACACACCGTGACTAAAGTTGACAACAATAATATTAATTAAGTACTCTAACACACTTCTCAAGTGTCAGACCAACCGGTTTTACCTTAATAATAACATTTAAACACTCTGTTAAACCGACATGTTTGATAACTAAATCCAAATAGAGATCCCAAAAATTTAAGCAGATAGAAAATGACCAAAGGCTAGTTGGATATTGCTTTTGAGAAGTTAAACTCAGTTGAGTTTATAATTTACTTCAACATTGAATGAATATTTTAAAAAATCATTATTATCTTTATGAAATCAAATTAAAATCATTTATATACCTTATTTAATTTTAAAATTAAAAATTCTAATTAAATATTGATTTGATTTAAGAATTTTTTATATTTTTTTATTGTTCTTATAGAATTTTGTTTTCTAATTTAAATATTCAATTTAAATATAAATAATGAAAAAAAAAAATAAGATTTTAAAATCATATATATTTTAGTCATTATAAATAATTTTAGTACTTTTGAAATCAAATTACTAAACATATGTATACTGCTTTTAAACTATAAAATAGTTTTAAAAGTACAATTAACCAAACATCTGCTAATTAACTTCGCAGCCGATTGTTCTTTCAGCACAGCTAACAATAATTATTATAAAAGTTACACCATTCGATCTTTTACTCCACAAACACTATAATGACATTCCATAGCAAAACTAAAATGTTTAGGTGCAAAAATTGAGAAAAATGCTGAGAGAGAATTAGGAAGAAAGGGAAGAAAGAGAAACATAATGAGAGTAGAGAGAGAAATCTAATGAGAGTGGAGAGAACTCTAGGGAGGAGAAAAAGTAATATAAGAGGGGATATTTTGGTCATATCATGACTAAAGTTTACAAGAAAGGAAAAGTTATTAGGGGTAAGATAAATTTAAAATTTCCCATAATTTAAAGGCTAATACTTATAATTTCCTCTTAAAGTGTTTGGTATGACTTTTGAAGGGACAAAAAAGGTTTTTTTTTTTTTTTTTTTTTGAATGTTATAATCTTTTTTTTTTCCTTTCTAGATTTCAAAAAGAGTTATTTTAATTTTTAATTTTTTAATTTTATTTATTTAAATCTTAAAAAAGCTTATTTTTGTTTGATTGGAAAAACCTAAATTTTGGACTTCTCCTTAGGGTTGCACATTTTCGCCTGTTTCCCTGTTTCTCCGTTTTCCCATCCTCATTTGGGGGAAATTTTTTAGGGGGAAATGGGGAAATTGGGGGGGGGTGGTTTGGGGTGGGGATGGGGAGACCCTCCCCCATCTCCATTTCCCCATTTTCCCTACTAATATAGTGAAATGGGAATGGGGATGGGGATGGGGATGGGGGAGGAGGTACCCCATCCCCATTCCCCATTTCCCACAAAATATTATAAAAATAATTATATATATATATATATATATATATTTATATATATTTTATAATGTATTTTCTTTGACATTATTTTGTAATGTGTATATATATATATGACATTATTTTGTATTGTATTTTCTTTTGCATTTGTAATGGAATGTTTTTTTTATTTTTATTTTTTATTTTTAGTTTAATTTGTAATTTTCAACCAAATGGGGAAATGAATAAACGGAAAAACAGGAAAAAACGAAAAAAATAGGGAAATGTTGATGGTGATAGGGGGACCTCCTTCCAAAACTCCCCTATCCCCATTTCCCCTGGGGGGGTTCGAATGGGGATGGAGGGACATATATCTATTCCCATTTCCCCAATGTGCAACCCTACTTCTCCCAGTAAGCTCTTTGATAAAGATGCATTGTCGGTAATACAATGGTCATTTATAATTATAGAGTTTCGAATTCATCTGCGAACATGCTTGCCAAGAATGGTTCTAATATGGGCGGGAATTTATTTGTCTGGGGGGATTGCTAAGTCTTTGGTGGACGGTGATGCCCAGTTCTTGTTACTCTGTTTTCCTTTGGGTTGTAATCCTGCGTTTTTTGCTTTGTTTTTGGTCTAGTGTTAGATTGTTGCTATATGGTCTACCTAGTCTTCACGACTTGTGTCCTGGGTGTGGTTTTGGTATTGCGTTATTTTATTTTATTTTTTATTTTTGCCTGCTAGGAGGCTGTTTTTGTGGCTTTGCCTTGGCCTTGGTCCTTTGTCCTGTTTGGTGCATGTTCTCAGGTTTTTATTAATATATGCTTCATTGTAGTTCAAGAAACAAGAAAAAAAAAAAAAAAAAAAAGAAAAAAAAAAACTATCTATGAGTTTTAAATATTCTATCATATATTTTTCCTATTACAAAACCCTATTTTATTTGAATACTTATCAGACATTATTTTTGTCTCATCATCTTTATTGCATTCAAACAATTGAAGTTTTCATCTTTCATTTGTAAGTTCAAATCATCACTTTTAATTTTTTATTTTTATTTTTGATAATCATAAACAATAATATATATTACTGTTCATTTCTTTGTTATGTACATGTGATATTTATTTTAAACTCATCTATTTGCGATTTTTTTCTTAAAAAAATTCATGTACTTGTGGTTTTTTTTTTTTTTAATTTTTTTAATTTTTTTTTAAAATTTTTTAACTCAAACCTACGATTTTTTTAACTTAATTAATTTTTTTTTTAAACTCATTTACATGTGATTTTTTTTAAAAAAACTCATGCATCTCTGATGTTTTTTTTTTTAAAAAAAAAAAAAAAATTGAATTGCTTGTAATTTTTATTTTTAACTCATGTATTAGTGATTTTTTTTTTTTTTTTTTTAACTCATGTATCTACAATATATAACTTTTTGTTGAAAGCTTTACTTATTAGAAGTTCTACTGTAAAAAATATTTACTCTAAAAACTTTACTTGAAAAGTTTTACCAAACACACCCTTAATACATACTAATAGATGCTTATAAGTTATAGTTACTAGCCTCTTGTTTGGAACACAATGCTCAATGAAACACATCTTATTTATCAGACAACTCGTCAAGTACTTATTTGGTTTGTGAAGCTTGAAACCAGTCTAAGAGTATAATCTCGGCAGCAGGCGTGATGCATACCACTGTGCGGACAGAGAGCACCAATTGCGGCATGTACATCAATGGACTCTAGAGGAGACACGCCATGTAGATACAGAGCATCAGCAGCAGAATCCACATCGGTGGATTCTAAAGATGACACGTCGTGTAGACTGCTTGGCGAACATGGTACCCGTGTCGCGGACTAATGAGAGAAGTTTTCCAGGAGTGGTACGTGGTACATGCCGCGGCGTAGGCACAAGGCACGCACCGCGCTCCATACCATGGTAATGACGAATTTGCACAAATCAGGAAAACTGGTGCAGAAAGGAAAGTAATCCTTTTAGAGATGATAAATACTACCATTATATAAACCCTAAGGGGTGTGAGAAAAAGGGTGCTAGAGAGATAAAGAGCAAATTGTAGTGAGACTTGAGAGAGAGACAGAGAGATTGTAATCAACTATGAAAGTAGTGGATTGAGTGCGGTGCGCTCCATGGACGTAGACAAATCGCTGAACCACGTAAAATCTTTAATGTCGTCTTTTCTTTATAATTGCTTTCATATTATCTGTGTGTGTGTGTTTTAGATTTGTGTGTGATCCCTTTATTTCTCAACAACAATTGGTATCAGAACCCTAGGTTGGGGTAGATTATTTTGCACACAAATCTAGGTTTTCTTGAGATCATCGATTTCATCTTAGAGATAAGATCAGAGAAAGATTCTCAGAGGATTGAGAAATTCGATGGAACACATTTCAGTTTCTAGAAGATGCAGATGGAGGATTATCCATACCAGAAGGACCTGTATTAGCTGATAAAAGAGAAGCCGGAGAGTATGACCGATGTAGATTGGTTAAAGAAGCTGATGCCAAAGGACATGGATTAAGAAGATTTCGAACTCCTGGACCAGAAAGCATTAGGAGCAATTCGTCTCTGTTTGACGAAGCAGGTTACTTTCAACGTAAAGGATTAACATACTGCCAGAGATCTTATGAAGACTTTATCAAACCTGTATGAACAACCTTCTGCGGTAAGGAAGGTCCATCTTGTCAAGAAGCTATCAAATCTAAGGATGACGGAAGGTCAAGGTTTTAGAGAGTATCTAAACCAGTTCAATGAAGAGAATGATGGGTTAACTTCTGTGTCTATGGGTTTTGATGAAGAATTCTTGACGGTGTTTATGCTCACCCAATTGCCAAAAAGTTGGAAGATGACATGTCCGTTAATTGCTAACTCGTTCGGGAAAGAGAAATTGGATTTGTCACAGGTTGTGAACATGATCATGACCGAAGAGATCAGGTTGCGTGAAGAGGGATTAGAGGCATCTATATCAAAAGCGAGTGAGCTTCAAGAAGAGCGGAAGAGTACTAGCAAAGGAGAAGTTGGAACTAGTGTACACTGATGTTTAGGGTTCATCTTTAATCTCGTCAACCTGAGGTAAACAGTATTTAGTCACATTCATTAACAACCACTCTAAGAAGGTATGAGTTTATTTTTTAAAGCACAAGTCTGAGGTGTTTGACGCTTTCAAGAGATGGAAAGCTAGAGTTGAGAACGAGACAAAGTTAAAGATCAAAAGGCTACATTCAAATAATGGTGGAGAATATGAAAACAATGAGTTCAAGAGGTTTAGCTACATGAGTGGGATAAAACTTAGTAGAACAGTTCCTAGAACCCCACAACAGAATGAGATAGTAGAACGGATGAACATGTCATTGACTGAGAGAACTAGAAGCATGAGGTTACATTCTGGGTTGCCAAAACAGTTCTGGGCCGAAACAGTTAATACAGCAACATATTTGATCAATAGAGGACCATCAAAACCTTTGGACCTTGCTATATTAGAGGATATATGGATTGGGAAAGAGGTAAAACTTTCTCATCTTAAAGTGTTTGGGTGTGTTTCTTATGTACATATAGGTGACCGTGCGAGGAATAAGCTAGATGCCAAGTTAGTGAAGTGAACTTTGGTGGACTATAGAGAAGATGGATTTGGTTACAAGCTGTGGGTTGACCAAAACTGTAAGATGATCACAAGTAGAGATGTTGTCTTCAATGAAAGGGTTATGTACAAAGATAGAAACATACAGGTGTCTAAGTCAGAAGAGCCACAGTACTTTGTGCTGAATGATGTATTAGATAACAAGGTTGTGGAATTAGTTAATCAAAATGGTGAAGAATAAGGTGTGCCGCTCTAGGTTCAAGAACCTATCCCACATAGAGATGTTCTAGTGACATAGGCTTAGAGTGTAGTAAGAAGATCAATTCAAACTCGTATACCAAATAAGAAGTACTTGCAATACATGCTGTTGACAGATTTATGAGAATCTAAGTGCTACGATGAGGCATATCAGGGAAAAGATGTGTGCAAGTGGGAGCTTGCAATGAATGATGAGATGAAGTCATTGATTTCAAATTAAACTTAGGAGTTAGCCAAGTTGCTTGATGGAAAGAAAGCCCTACAAAATAAGTGGGTGTTTCAGATTAAAGAGGAACATGATAGTTCTAAGAGATACAAGGCAAGACTAGTGGTAAAAGACTTCCAACAAATAGAAGGTATTGACTACTCTGAAACTTTTTCTCCTGTTGTCAAATTAACTACGATCTGGTTAGTATTGAGTATTGTTGCAGCGAAAAGGTTATTTTTGGAGCAGTTAGATGTGAATACTGCCTTTCTTCATGGAGATTTGGAGGAAGAAATATAAATGAAGCAACCTGAGGGGTTTGCAGAAGAAGGCAAGGAAGAGTTGGTTTGTAGGTTGACAAATAGCTTGAATGGTTTAAAACAAGCTCCCCGATAGTGGTACAAGAAGTTTGATGGGTTTATGCAAAGCAAGGGCTACTTGAGATGCAATGTTGACCACTGCTGCTACTTCAAAAAGGTTAAGTCAAGTTTTATTATCTTGATACTTTATGTTGATGACATGTTAGTAGCTGATGCAAATTTAGAAGAGACTAACAATTTGAAGAGGCAACTCTCGAGTGAATTCAAGATGAAGGATTTAGGTGCAGCAAAGCAGATTCTTGGAATGAGAATTAGCAGAGACGAACATGAAGGTACATTGAAGCTTTCACAAGTAGAGAACGTTCGGAAGGTGTTGCAGAGATTTAGCATGGATGATGCGGAATCGGTAAAAACACCTTTGGCTAGTCATTTCAAGTTGTTCAAGGACCAGAGTCTGAAGATGGAAGAAGAGAAGAACTTTATAGCTAAAGTTCCCTATGCTTCAGCCATTGGAAGTATAATGTATACCATGACTTGCACAAGACCATATATTTCCCACGCAGTGGGAGTTATGAACGGATACATGTCAAATCCAGGCAAGCCTCACTGAAGGCCGTGAAGTGGATCCTAAGATACCTATGGTGTTCGACAGAGAGATGTCTAACTTTTAGAAGAGATGAACTCAAGCTAGAAGCTTATGTGGATTCAGATTTTAATGGGGAGGTGGATCATAGAAGAAGTACCACCGGATATGTGTTCACAATTGTTAGTATTGCGATTAGTTGGATGTCCCAGTTGCAGATGATAGTGATAATATTTACAATTGAAGTAGAGTACGTGGCTGTAACAAAATCAAGCAAGGAGTTGATATGGTTACAAAGTTTGCTAGCTGAGTTAGGATTCGATCAAGTGATGAATGTGTTACATAGTGATGACAGTCAGAGTGCAATACACTTGGTCAAGAATTCAACGTTCCATTATAGGACCAAGCATATAGATTTTCGCTACCATTTCATTCAGTCGTTAATCGAAGAAGGTGTGTTAAAGCTTGTGAAGATAGCAGGTAGCAAGAATCCGGCCGACATGTTAACTAAGCCAATCACTATAGAGAAACTAGAGCTATGCACAACTTCATTGGGTCTTCAAAAATGAAGACGTGAGGAATAAGTGCACCGTAACTATCCACTAAGTCATCAAGGAAGAATGTAGAATGCTTATTCAAGTTTCAGTTCTTCAAGTGGGAGATTGTTAGGTTTGTAAAGCCTGAAACTAGCCTGAGAGTCAAATCTCAGTAGCAAGCACAGTGCAAACCATCTTGCGGACAGAGAGAACTAACCACAGCATGCATATCGGTAGAGTTCTGAAGAGACACGCCATACAGACTGCCGTGCAGACACAGAGTATCAGTCGTGGCATCCACAGTGGTCGATTCCAGAGGTGACATGCCGTGTAGACCGCTTGACGGACATGTAATCAACTATGAAAATAGTAGATTAAGTGCGGTGCGGTGCACTCCGTGGACGTAGGCAAATTGCTGAACCATGTAAAATCTTTAGTGTCATCTTTTCTTTATTATTGCTTTTGAAATTGACTCTGAAAATGCTTGGGGTTTGTAGCTCTCTTCAAGACCAGCCTTTTTTTGTTTTTTAATCACTCAATTTCTAGTTGAAATGAGAGAGTTATGATCAATAAAAGAAATAAAAAATCATGAAGAAAATCTGCACTCTTTCTTTTTCAAAGTTTCTTCAAGTTATGTTTGGAGAGAAGAAAGAGAGTATTTAAAAGAAATCAAGAGAGGGAAAAACGAGCCAACCAGCAGCTGCCACATCACCAGACATGTATTGGGTGCATGTGGCACATGTGGGTAGAGGAGAACATTGGCCATGTGGCACATGGCCTCTACACATGGCCTATTTTGCTTGGTCGTTGGCCAAGCTTGCTCCTCTCGTGTTCTTCGGTTGTATCTGGCCTCCGAACTCCGATTTTGAATCTTTCTTTGGATTACGAATCGTGACTCCCTCATGCACAATGATGACTATAAAACTTTGACAAAAGGTTGAGAAATCATCTCAGAAAATGACGACAAAGATAACTCAACGAATGAGAACGTAAAGTAGCGTAGCTACATCGTTTGGACTTGAAACCTAATGAATGAGTAACCGACATGACCGAGAATTAGTAAGGAATCAAATAAGATCATTTTCAAGTCTAAAATACAAAAAATACAAACAAATAAACACAATGTCACACAAGTATGCCATATCTAAGTGATAGTTATAAAACATGCAATTCTACAATGTTTGTCAATATAAGACTAATGCATGTGTATACTTCAATAAGTGTGTGAATGTATTATACCTAATATAACATAATGATGCAGGGACACAAATGAATGAATTGTGTGTGTGTACTTTTACTCCTTGTAAGAGGAAGAAGTATTTTGATACCTTAGCATCCAAGTAATATCTTTTCCTCTTGAAGACAATATTTGCATGAGAAGTTGCTTTTCTCCTTTGAAGCTTCTTTTCACCAAGAATCATCTAAGGTACTAACCATTACATATAAATAGTGTTTTGCAATGGAATCAAGCCAATACAAATCAAGGATCTTACAATCTCCCCTTTGGCTATTCCATCGAAATACCTTATCCTCACCATACATTGTTCACTCTAATAAACTCAATGTTGATAGCCTTCTCTCATCCTCACATTACAAAGAGATCCCTAGACTAAGAGAACTTCAAGTCTTCAAGAGTCTTCAAGAATCCCTTATTTGATCTTTAAGGAACCTATGAGAAAAATAGCAATCCAACAAGAGATCTTCTTCCAAAGAAGAATGGTGAGAAATTATCATATAAACAAATCACAAAACTTCCCTTATTTGATACAAAAAATGCATTATCTTAAGAGAATGAATTTTTTCATATTAAAGCTCTTCATAATCTCTTAATCTTGTTAAGTCAAGAATTCTTGTCTCCCTCTAAATAGACAAGAATTCCCCCCTTAAGAAAAAGTCTCCAATTATAGACAATGATGTACAAAACTCACACATTTGGAACATTTCTCCACACATGGTGAGGTATACATTTTTCTCCCCTATATCAAACATGAATTCCCCCATATCGAACATGGTGAGGTATACAATTTCTCCCCCTTTTTGTCAAGGAATAGACAAAGGATACAAGAGATAAAGAACGAGATATTAAACAAATAAATCGTATAGAAAGTGAAGTTGAATAAACAAAAGCTCCCCCTTAACATATGCTCCACATATTATCACCAAGTAGATTTGTTAACAAGGGACTCACACATTCAAACAATAAGAGAAAATATTTCATCTGAAAATATCTACAAGGTTATACTAAACAACCTAGAGGGGGTGAATATGTCGAAACTCTAATTTTAAATTTCTTTCGTGACTTATGTCAAAACCTTGGTGACCATACAAATTAACCTTTAACATGATTTTTATGAGAAAAGAATTAACACATGTATGTTCAATTCACCACCCTTAGTCTACAAAACATATACCAAGAAACAATGTATCTCAAATACAAGTATATTCAATGAAGTGCAAATTCCACAAGTTGTTCCTTGAATATTACAATGTAACTACACTTAGTGGAACTTTACACCTTGATATAGAATATTAGAAGATATGATCGCTACAAACCGTGATGCTCGCAACAGTACGAGGTTCAATGATAGAGTAAGGTATTGTCCCACAGAGACTAAGTGATTTAATGATTATTGGCGTTCGAAGGCACGCTTACTATTTGAACAATACGATTGAATAAATTCCAAACTTATCACTAAGTTAATCTAAAGCTAAATTTAATGATACACTGGCCTAGTGATCTCTCATCTTTCCGGTCAAATACAGTGGATATTGTGACGAGCACGTTTAGCGTGTCACCTCTCGGTTCATTTACACAACTAATAAATCGATTACAAGATGATCAATCAAGCAAAAGCATTAAGCATACAAAATATCCATATTACAACACAAGCATTTTAAGAGAAATTAGGCAAGTCATTACTAAAGGATTAAGGGTTTGGTATCATCATAACTCTAACATAAAAGTGTTTAGCTCATATTACAAATCAAAGTCATTTGAATTAATAAATTAAAGCAATCCATAGCAATTACACAAGTAAGAGAGAATAAGTTTCAAGAAATTCACTAAGATGAAGAACTTCTTCTTTGCAAGTGCTATGTTCCCATGACTTGAGCTTTCCTAGCTCCTTTGATGCTCCAAGATAATGATTGATGATGGGTATGGTGTGTAAGGGAAAGTTATGGAGTGGAGGTAATGGATTTGTGGTGAATTGTGGTGAAGAAATGATGAAGTTTGTGATTTTGTGGAGGCAAGTATGGAGGATTTGATGATGGCGTGTATTTGAGCAATTTTGAGATCTAGATTATGTGTCACACCCTTCAAAACAATTGGTAAAGTTATATATATATATATGTAGGTCAAAAGTAGGTCCCAAGAAAGGTGAAAAGCAGGCGGTGGCTTTCATCTCGCAGTACGTCTCGCAGTATGTTTCAACGAAACTGTCTAACAAAACCAATTTGGACACACTGTCAAATCTCGCAGAACACCATTTTGCCTTTCGTGATACGTCTTACGAGACCAATCGCAAGAGTTGGCAGTGTGTGTTGATTTCTTCCAATCTCGCAGTACGTCTCACGACACCTCGCGGTTGGACGTAGTACGCAATTTTGCCTTTCGCGATACGTCTTACGAAGGCTGGAAATCTCTTCTAAAATGAAAGCCCCGAATTTGCTTGGAAAATCACCTTTATCGCGCGACGACTCCTTCTCGGACAAATAGACCTATAAACACATTATTTAAACATTAAAACATGATAATTCCAAGGAAAACTAGATCAAAACATAAGAAAATAGGGACTACGCAAAGCATATAAATTGAATTATTAACACCCCCAAACCAACATTTTGCTAGTCCCCTAGCAAAACCAATAAATAAAAACTAATTTGAAAAGATTTTATACAACACAAAAAAATTCTGCCGAGCCAACTGAAGAATAAAGATGCGATTACTGGGCAAACTAAACACAGACACAAGCATGCTAGAACCACTGAGAAGTGCAAACCAAGGTGCTACAACACTAAGGATTTCAATTCCAGACTTTAATGTGACCCTAGCTTCAAAAGTATCGAACACAAGAGTTTTATGACTGCATTTCGCCTCAACTCTAATCCTTTTCGGATTTCTCTCATTTTGCACACAGAACTTAGGCTCACTCATCAAACATATGCATTTTTTGGAAGCTTAAACACAAAATGATTTGAAGTATACGTATATGAGAAAACAAAATCGTTTGTTTTTATTAGCAAGGAAAACATTTTTCAACGGAAATCAAACACTAAGAGATATATCTAGCACACTGTGGAAACATTTTCAAAACACACAAGTCCCTTCCTTAAGATCAACTAAGACTTCTTTTAGGCTCATTTGGGGCAATGGTTGAATGGCTGTGGCAAAGCCAGGTGGATATGGAATTTAGGGAAACTATGATCATAACCCACACACTATGCACTTTATACATAAAAGACATAGGAAAAATATTTACACATTTTAGCTTTTAAAGGCTTTATTGACTTTGCACAAATTGACAAGCTTTATATACATTGATATACTCTGCCACGCTTTTTTTATTTTTTATTTTTTATTTTTTTTATAAGTTACAACAATATACACAATTGATGTACACTGTTTTACTGGCTCATCCCACTGAAATATTTACTTGAGCACTTTTTTATTCATTTCTATACATGATCATAGCAAAAGGGGTTGGTAATGTGTTTTGGGATATTTGTGGTGGAGTGTGATATGGGGTATGCCATTTGAATTTGGTCATCTAAGCACACGGTTATGGGACGTGTTTAGGCCATTTGAACGGTTACAAATATGCCTACTTCATCTCTAAAGGCTTGGGACAAGCGAAAATGAAACCACGACAACTGAACACAAGCTCAAAAGTGTTTAATTAAAATAAGTTTTTCCTAGATTGCCTAATTGATAAGTGTATTATGAGGCCAATAGAAAATTTCACTCAAGTGACGCAATATAGGCTCTGAAAACGCACACGGGTAGTCTCCACTAATGGTCTAAACTTCTTAAACGCGCTACCCTCTTAACTGGGACACTAACGAGTCTGGTAGGATAAGTGAAAGCCATGTGGTGTGGCATGCACAATCCTAGCGACTCAAAACATGCAAAAATGTCTGTATTAATACGACCCAATAACATCTCAAACGAGTAGAATAAACTGCTCAAAATTTGACTCGAAAGGCAGAAATACTTGCACACAAAAAAAATTCACCAAAACGATTTAGTGCAGGAAAAAGTAAAATTTAAAAGAAATTTCACAATTTCACATGGCAAAAAGAAAATAAACCAACTAAACCGAAATGATTGTACCCGCAAACCGAAACCAACATTGTCAACAATGTTATCAACATTTAATTTAGAAAATTGGACAAATAAAGCATAGAAAGGGGGTAAATGTACCTAAGACATCCTAAAATAATAATTTTACAAGGCTAAAAACTGAACTGAAGTAAGCACAAGTATTAACATAAAAACATCAAAACAGTTCAGCAACTAAGAACTTAAAGAAAAGCTGAAAATAATTAAAGCAATGCATGTAATGCTTGGCGATTCATCCTTAAACTTTCGCCTTTCCTCTCGACAAACGGGCTGCCCTATTCTCTGCTTTTTTCTTTTCCGCCTCCTCTGCGGTCCTCTGAGCAGCCTTGGCATCTGAAATGGAAATACCTAGTGAAGGTCCAGCTACCCTCTACATCTGAACAAGCATACTAAGATGCCGTCTGATCTCATCCTCGAAAGAGTCCCTCCTAGACTCGAAGGAGTCCATCCTAGAATAGAGTGACTGAACTGCACCCAATATCTGGTCCATCTTTTCACTCCCAGCGCCAGCCTCATAATGAGCGTCAGCATCCTCTGATTCAGGCTCGTCCTCATTTGCGACAGTTCTCTTTTTCTTGCTTCTTCCCTTGGTCTTGCTAACCATGTCAGTCCAAGATCGACGGTTCAAGTCTCCTATAGTGCTAGGCTTTACTTCATCATTGGCAAACTCTTCAAACCCTTCTTCTTTTAGAAGGGCAGAAATGAAGGACGAGAAAATAATCTGTTTCGCTTTTGCTTTCGGCACAAAACTAATCCTGCCAGCCTCAATTATGGCTCATAAAATTACCTTTCCAACATCTATCTTAGTGTCTTTGACGTAGCTGTAAAGGAGGTCCACCCAATATTCTGAAATAACGGTTATGTGCAGAACTGGCGTGAGAGAGAAAGAGTGAAAAACGTTCATGAATCCAAGCCACTGAGGGAGCTGAGATTGCTTCAATTCCGAACCCTTCTGCCATTTATCATTAGCCAGACCTCTGAGTTCCTTTAATTGCTCTAGCTTGGTCACTTCACAATATGCATAACCCTCTTTGAGATTCACATAGTTTGGTGTATTAAAATGCGTGTTTATCTTCTCTGCCAAAATCTGAAAGTCTTGGCCTTTTATCAAAACAGGTTTACCCTTCTTCACCTCCTCTGGACAAATACTTGCATAGAACTCCATTACCAAAGACATGTTTGCTGTTGCCGAGACCTTGATGAAGTTCTGCCAGTTTCGTTTCTCTATAATCTCTGGAATAGGGGTATTCTTAAAATCTTCTAAATAAATCCCCCTTTCAAAAATTACCTTCTGCCCGTTTAACTTCTCCATTCTTCTCGAGTAATCACGGTTTCGAATGCAAATTGATAGACGTTGCAAAGTAGTTCTCACTAACCTCTTGCCAGCTGGAGGTCTTTTGTTTCTTCAACCCCCTGGTTCTTGCCATTTCTCTCTGTGATGCTTTTGTTGGGAGAAACTCTTTTTCTCTTTCGTGGTACACTCCAACGATACCAACCACGAGAGTTGGCAGTAGCTTCACTCAGCAAAAACGCTATTGGTCTCGTGGTACAGCCTGATGAAACCAACCGTGAAAGTTGACAGTGGTGTTGCTTTGATTTTTCGCGGTTGGACGCGTTACGACTTTTTGCCTTTCCAGGTACACTCTAACGAAACCTGAAAATTTTCAATTAAAAATTTCCTTCATCTTTTTGCTCTTCATTCCAACACAGGAGCAATAAAATTCCATTTTCACTCATCTGCAACCTCTCCAAAACTCAAAAAGAAACATCAAAAACAAAGGCGAGCCGAAAGGCTCTTACAAAATAAATAAATACTAAATATTATGTACAAGGTTATACCTTCTATACTCTGCTCAATCTGGTTCATGGAGGTAGATTACCTCATTAAGATCCTCCTTGCCCTGCTCCCAATAAACCTTCAAACGCTGCCCATTCACTTTGAATTTCTCCTTGGCAGTATTTTCTATTTCGACGGCTCCATGCGGGAAACTTCCGTCACCGTATAAGGCCCCGTCCAACGGCTTTTCAACTTACCAGGGAACAATCTTAGCCTGGAATTGAAAAGAAGAAACTTGTGGCCAACTTTGATATTCTTGAATGCCAATCTCTTGTGGTGCCACATTTTTTTCTTCTCTTTATAAATCCTTGAGTTCTCATAAGACTCAAGCCTTAACTCTTCAAGCTCACTCAATTGCAAACACCTTTTCTCTCCGGCCTCCTTCAACTCCATGTTCAACATTTTGATTGCCCACTATGCCTTATGTTCAAGCTCAAAGGGAAAATGGCAAGCCTTTCCATATACAAGTCAGAATGGTGACATTCCTATAGGCGACTTATAGGCTGTCCTGTATGCCCACAAGGCATCATCTAACTTTGTTGCCCAATCCTTCCTTCGAACTTCGACTGTCTTCTCCAAAATGTTCTTGAGTGCTCTATTTGTCACCTCGGCTTGCCCATTGGCTTGCGGATGGTACGGAGTGGTGACTTTATGTTTTACCCCATATTTCTTAAGCAAGGCTGCAAAATTCTTGTTGCAATAATGGGAACCTCCATCACTCACGATTGCCCTTGGTGTGCCGAATCGTGTGAAGATATTCTTCTTAAAAAATTTGGTGACTTCATTCACTCCACATGTTTGGGTTGCAATTGCTTCAATCTATTTTGAAACGTAATCTACTGTAACAAGAATGTACCGATTTCCAAATGAACTTGGAAACGGTCCCATAAAGTCTATACCCCATACATCGAACAACTCAACCTCTAGCATGACATTCATAGGCATCTCATCCCTCCTAGTTATATTACCGGTCCTTTGGCATCGGTCACAAGCTTCCATAAAGCTTCTTGGGTCGTTAAACAAGGTAGGCCACCAGAATCTGGATTGCAGAATTTTCCGTGCTGTCCGTGTCGCACAAAAATGGCCTCCACATTCTTTATAATGACAATGGTCTAAAATGTCTATCATCTCCTTTTCTGGGACGCATCTGCGGATCATCCCATCGCCACAGATTCTGAACAAAAGCGGCTCATCCCAAAAGTAATACTTCAATTCTGCAAAGAATTTCCTTCTCAAGTGCACGCTCAAATTAGCTGGAACTATCTCACTTACCAAATAGTTCACATAATTTGCAAACCAAGGAACCAAGTAACTCTGAAGTTCAAAAAGCTGCTAATCTTGAAATTCTTCCTTGATTCCTCCACTGGCCCACTCTCATCCCTTTCCAACCCAGAAAGGTGATCGGCAACTAAGTTTTCAGCACCCTTTTTGTCTCTAATCTCCAAATTAAACCCTTGGAGAAGTAGGACCCATCTAATCAACCGTGGCTTAGCACTCTTCTTTGCCATCAAATACTTAATGGCCGAGTGGTCCGTGTAGACTATCACAATGGATCCAACCAAATACGATCTAAAACGATCAAATGCGAACACAATCGCAAGTAACTCTTTTTCAGTCGTTGCATAATTGATTTGTGCATCATTGAGTGTCTGACTGGCGTAATATATCACATGTAACCGCTTATCTCTCCTTTGACCTAAAACGGCGCCCACCGCATAGTCATTGGCATCACACATTAACTCAAACGGTACTTCCCATTTTGGTGCTGCCATGATAGGGGTAGAAACGAGCTCTCTCATCAAAGCCTCAAGGCTCTCAAATAGTACTCATCAAACTTGAATGGGACATCCTTCCTCAAGAGGGTACATAATGGTTTCGTGATCTTTGAAAAATCCTTTATAAACCTCCCGTAAAACCCGGCATGCTCTAAGAAACTTTGGATACCTTTCACTAAACTCGGGGGTGGCAACTTCTCTATTACTTCTACCTTTGCTCTATCCACCTCTATCCCTTAACCTGATATTCGATGTCCCAAAACAATGCCCTCCCTAACCATAAAGTGGCATTTCTCCCAGTTGAGCACCAAATTCGTATCCTCGCATCTCTGAAGCACATTGCCTAAATTTTGCAAACATCCATCGAAAGATGACCCAAACACAGAGAAGTCATCCATGAAGATTTCGATAAAACACTCCACCATGTCGGAAAAGATCGCCATCATACACCTCTGAAATGTAGCTAGCGCGTTACATAGCCCAAAAGGCATTCTCCTATATGCGAAGGTTCTATAAGGACAGGTGAATGTTGTCTTCTCCTGATCTGCGGGGTCAATCGGTATTTGATTGTACCTAGAATAGCCATCCAGGAAACAGTAATACTCGTGCCCAGCTAACCTTTCCAACATCTGATCAATGAAAGGTAGTGAAAAATGGTCCTTCCTAGTAGCATTGTTAAGTTTCCTATAATCTATGCATACTCTCCACCCCGTGACCGTCCATGTTGGAATCAATTCATTATTCTCATTTGGGACTACTGTCATTTCACCTTTCTTTGGTATAACTTGTACCGGGCTCACCCAAGAGCTATCCGAAATTGGATAAATTATTCCCGCATCCAACAACTTCAAGTGTTAGGATTATGCTCAATAGCAAGAGTGTAATGTTGTAATTAACAATCTTTTTCATATTAATAAAGTGATTTCTGGTTTAACAAATCGTATAGCATTTATAGTTTGTATTATAATTGTCAAAGTAAATAATCATAAGGTCTAAAGACTATGGGAAAAGAAGAATTGTTCGTACATCTGGATATGTATGTGGTAGACACAATTCTTTAGTTAGTCTTGAATATTGTTCATAACTTAAGTTAAAGGTTGGGCACCTTTATCTTGTTAAAGTTGTAGAATTCTTTTGCTAGCATTTGAGTGGGATCAAATGAGATATGATGAGTCTAAAATCATCGGAGTGTCTTCGAGCAAAAGGATCTAGTGCACTGGGTGCATTGAACTGGATCACAATGAAAAGCTTTATCTAGAACCGTCAATAGATAATAGTCTTTTCATTATCAGGACAATCGGAGAGTCTATCTTAATCCTGAGATAAATGATGGACTTATGGTTGCAAGTGATATCATTTGAGTTATCAATGAGTACGATTATATCGCATAGTCTATCCTCGATAGTTTGGTGATATTCATTTGTTAATCGATAGAGGACTTCATTTATAGATATGGACATCGTGGCTCCATTTAATTAAATGAGAGTATAATATCATCATATGGATGTTTTGAGGTAATTGGATATTAAATCTCAACGTTGAGTTTTCAATAGTGTCTATTGAAAACATGGCTTTTGGACAAGTCAAAATATCCAAGTTCAAAACGTGGTCATATGAGTAAATATGGTAACTTGGAGAGTTATAGGCGGTCTATGAACTCTTGGCGATTACTGATATTAATCACGAGGATACACTATCTCCAATATGATTGTCTAGGGTATGAATGAGGAGCATCTTCCTTTTCTATCTTTATTTAAGAGTTCAGTTTTAGCTCTTTAGTGGAATGAGTTAAAATTAATGGATCGGACCTAAGTGAATCATTTGTTGATTGTGATTAGGTTATGTCTATTGAAGCTTAAATTTAGATGGCCCGCCAAGATCCCCAATCCACACGGACTTGCATGGATCACTTGATATATTCTACCGGACCAATTTAAGGGTCCATCTAGAATTGCATTTAATATATTAAGAATATAATTTGCACATTATTTAAGTAATGGGCTGCTCAATTATATTGATATATTAATGAAAGACATGTGGGCTTGTTTCTTTTAGTAAGAATGGGTCTGGTTCACATGTGGGCTTTTTTATTTAAAGTCCAATGGATTAAATGAAATAGGAAAATAATATTAGGCCCATCTTATATATAAGTGGGGCGGCTAGGTTAAGGTTTTGACCTAAAAATATTATTTTGTTTCATTTGTTTTAATTAAATAAGAATTAATTGATTTATTGATTAATTGTTTAATTAAAGAAACAAATCTTTCCTAAAGTTAAAAGACTTGTTTGATAAGTAAATAAATAAATTAGTATTATTTATTTAATCAAATAAGGAGTCTTTTTTTTATTTAGTCAAATAAAAGAATAAAAATAAAAGAGTTGGATTAGGGTTTGAAGTCTATAAAGTTAAAAAGAATTAGGGTTGAATTTCAGTCACCCTATATAAGTGACATGATGAAATTCGGCCAACCCTAATTAGATACTACATAGAATTCGGCAACCCTAAAGGAAAAAGAAGAAAAATTCGGCCAACCTATATATATGTTCTTATAGGGTTCGGCCACATCAATTAATTGGTGCTTGAGTTTTTATTTTCTTTCTTCTTCTTCTTAATTCTAAGAGAGTTTTTATTCTAGAGAGACAAAAAGGAGTGAAAAATTATTCTTTGATAGTATACAATTGCTTAAACATCAATAAGCTTGTGTATACGATATCGATCTAGGTTCACGCGAGTTTCGATCATAAGATTGTGAACTCAAAAGTGACCGGAATAATTTTGACATTCTTTTGATTGTTTTGTGACTAACAAAGAAAAGAAAGTATTTGTTTGGTCCATTCACAAGTTTGCGATTCAAAGGAAAGGGAGACCACGCTCCTAGGTGATCCACGTTCGTGCTCGGATTGAAGGTCTTGCGGATTACCATCGACGTAAGTCAATCGGATCACGCGACAAGAGGTAATTTACTTTTGTTGATATATATGCATGTTTATTGATTAAAAGGGTTTAAGGTTCATAAAGGAAAAATTTTAAAAGTCATTAAATCGTCTTTAGTATCGCTTCCGCTGCGTGTAACACTTTTATTTGTTTATTTTTCCCTACAATTGGTATCAGAGCCTAGGTTGAACCCTTTTAATTAATTAACGTATATATACGTGGATCTATTTCTTTTTATTGTGATTATGCATGTTTAGAAAGAGATGGCACTCTAGGTATTCAAATATATAATTACATGTGATGTATGGATTTATATATATTTTATGTGGTTTGTTATTGCTCGATTTTGGCCCTAGATTTTCAATGTAATTTTTGTTTCGGAGTTGTAACAAGAATGGTGGTCTATTATCGCCATAATTCCTTCTTGGTAGATTGCTAGGTTTTATTTTTTTTTATATATATGTGCAGTATTTTTTTAGGGTTACTGCAGTTTTTTTTATTTATTTTTAGTATGTGCAGTTTTTGGTTTGTAAAAATACTGCAGTGAATAAAAAAAAAAAAAAATTAATACTGCAGTATTTATTATATATATACTGCCGTAATATATTTAGGTCTTGGAGATTCGAAGACACGAAGCAAAATGAAGCAACCGGAACCAAGTACGAGCACCGTGCGCACCCTAGGAGTGGATTGGGCTGCACATGACAAGCCCAAACTTTGGTGGGCTGCGCATGGCAGCCTTGTGTGGCCTTATGGGCTGCGCAAGGCAGCCCCTTTGTGGGGTTGTGGGCTGCGCACGCCCATGGGAGAAGGCCGAAGGATGAGCGTATGGTTGATGGGCCACCTGAAGATCTTGTATTCCTGACAAATTGTAATTTACTTGTTTTTCTAGGATGGGCCAAAATTGTTGCTATTTAATTTATGCTTAAATATTACAATATTTGTTATTGTATGATAACATGACATATAGAATAGGAGTGCCACGCATATATCTCTTTTGGTATGAACATGCATTGAATGATTTAGGTATCTAAATTGGCATCTAGATAACTCGGTAAATCATTCTATGGGATTTAATCACATGCCTTAAATAATTGAGTGGGAGAAGTTGTTTTGGTAACACCTATGGCCTCCAAGGTTAGTTGAGCTTTATTATTTATTGGTAATCCCCCCAAGGGGCGTCCATGAATGGAATTTAGCAACATACTTCCTTACAAGGATAGACTAGACAATGGACTCAAACGAGATCTACTCCCCAAGGAGGGATTTTCGTGAGAGAAAATTGAGGGTCGATATCTTGGTAACACACTCAATGTAATTTTATTGATATCCTCCCAAGAGTTCTTGTCAGTAAAATTGCAAGGCTAAAATTGAAAACGCTGGTTGTTATGTTAACAATTAGGTGGGACCTAGTCTAACTAGTAAATGGTGCGAACTCCCAAAGGAGGCGTAACATTTATGGGTGTTAGATCACCGTTGAATTTTATGATTGAGTTATTTATTTAATTCAAGATAAATATTTAAAAGTGCTTTATCATGATTATTTACTTATATATGTTTTGTTTTATTCAGAAATCATGACCCCATCACTTATGAACATCCTGAAAGATAACACTTTAACTAGAGATAATTATGTCACATGGAAAAGGAAAATTGGGTTGTTACTGCAAAGTGAAAAACATAAGTTTGTTCTAACTACTCCTAAACCACCTGCTCCTAATAATGAATCTAGCATAATGTGTAGAGATGAGTATGAGCAGTGGAAGACTTCAGATGATATGGCAAAATGTTACATTATGGCCACTATCTCCGACGTGTTGCAACAGCAGCATGAAGGAATGGAGTCCGCTGCTGATATAATGATGTCTCTAGAGGAGATGTTTGCTATGAAGTCTAGGACGACTAAGAGAGAGGCAGTGACTGCTTTTATGAATCTTAGGATGAAACCTGGACAGGCTGTGAAAGATCACATGATGAAAGTCATAGCACATCTCAACATTGCTGAACTGCATGGCGCTGAGATAGATGGTGAGACAAAGATTGATATGGTTGTCAATTCATTGTCAGATTCCTTTGATCAGTTCAAATTGGACTACACTTTGAACAAAAAGGAATACACCTTACAAGGCCTGATGCAAGATGTTCAAAGTGCTGAAAAGATCCTTGTGAAAGGCAAAGGTCAAGAGATTCATATGGTTGGTAAAGTTGCTACTGTTAAGGCCCGTCAAAAGGTCAAGAAACAACAGAAGAAAAAGCAACTTGGGCCTATCAAGAAGGAGACCAAGAAAGTAACCAAGATCAAAGGGAAATGCTTCCTTTGTGGTGAAAAAGGACATTGGAAGAGAAATTGCCCAAAGTCCCAGAACAAGAAGGAAGAAGGTAATTTGAATTATCTAGAAACATGTTTTTTGGCTGATTCTACAGATTCTTGGATCATAGACTCAGGAGCCACTAATCATGTTTGTTATTCCTTGCAGGGGTTTCAAGAAAGGAGAAAGCCGAGTAAGAATGAAATCAATTTGCGCTTGGGCAACGGAACGTTAGTGTCTGCAAGTGCAGTGGGAGATATTAGAGTTTATTTGGATTCTAGAAGGCATTTAGATTTAATAGACGTTTATTATGTACCTCAATTCAAGAGGAATTTAATTTCAGTTTCTTGTTTGAATAAATTTGGATATTCGGTTACTTTTAATAAAGTTTTTATTATTAGTAAGAATGACAAAATTATTTGCCAAGGTACATTGGAAAACGGTCTATACTTTTTGCATAGAAATATCTCTCACTCGTTAGACACAGAAATAACGGAACCTAATCATAAAAGAGTAAAATTATCAACAGATGAAACCTACCTTTGGCATTTACGCTTAGGTCATATTAACCTTAATAGGATTAAAAGATTGGTAAGTGACGGACCTTTATGTGACTTAAAGGTTGATGATCTACCAACTTGTGAATCTTGTTTGGAAGGTAAAATGACCAAAAAGACGTTCTTTGCCAAAGGTGCAAGAGCCACTGAATGTTTAGGATTGATACACACTGATGTATGTGGACCTATGAGCATTCAAGCTAGAGGTGGATATGAGTACTTCATCACCTTCACGGATGATTACTCAAGATTTGGTTATGTGTATCTCATGAGACATAAGTCGGATGCTTTTGACATGTTCAAAGCATTCAAAGCTGAAGTGGAAAATCAGCTTGAGAAACACATAAAAATCTTGAGATCTGATCGTGGTGGAGAATATCTATCTGGTGAGTTTCAGCAATATCTTATTGATAATGGGATAGTTTCTCAGTTTTCTGCACCAGGTACACCTCAACAGAATGGGGTAGCAGAAAGGAGAAATAGAACACTTTTGGATATGGTTAGGTCTATGTTGAGTTATTCAACGCTTCCTATTTCTTTTTGGGGATATGCTTTACAAACTGCTATATACATTCTAAACGATGTACCATCTAAGTCTGTTCCTAAAACACCGCATGAGTTGTGGACTGGGCGCAAGCCTAGTTTACAACACTTAAGGATATTTGGTTGTCCTGCGCATGTGTTAAAAGGAAAGACAGAAAAGATGGAGTCCCGTTCAGAAACATGTATATTTGTAGGGTATCCAAAAGAAACTAAAGGATATTATTTCTATAGTCCTTCAGATCTTAAAGTATTTGTTTCGACAAATGCTAAATTTCTGGAAAAGGACTATATGAATGATTTTGTGCCTAGAAGTAGAATTGTCCTGAATGAGATGTCAGGAGATACAATTCCACGAGAGGTTGCACAACCTAACCCAATTGTAAGTTCCGATCCAACACAAGATCAACAACCTACCATTCCTCGTCGTAGTGGGAGGGTTAGAACACAACCCGAAAGATACATCGGTCTGGGAGAATCAGTGGAGAATCTCCCGGACGACGATGATCCCTATACGTACAAGGAAGCTATGGAGGATGTTGATAGTCGCCATTGGCAAAAGGCAATGCAATCCGAGATTGAATCTATGTTCGATAACAAAGTCTGGTCCCTTGTAGACTTGCCTAAAGGGATAAAACCCATTGGGTGCAAGTGGGTATACAAGAGGAAAAGAGGTATGGATGGAAAGGTGGAAACCTTTAAAGCTAGATTGGTAGCTAAAGGGTATACACAGAAAGAAGGTATCGATTACGAGGAAACCTTCTCTCCTGTGGCCATGCTTAAATCCATTAGGATACTCTTATCCATTGCAGCATCTTTAGATTTAGAGATTTGGCAAATGGACGTCAAGACAGCTTTCCTAAATGGAAGTCTTGACGAAAGCATCTACATGATGCAACCAGAGGGATTCATTGAAAAGGGCCAAGTGGATAAGGTATGCAAGTTGCAGAAATCCATATATGGATTAAAGCAAGCATCCAGATCCTGGAACATAAGGTTTGATCAAGCTGTCAAAGGTTTTGGATTTATTCAGAATCCTGACGAACCTTGTGTATACAAAAGGATTAAAGGCGACAAGTTGGTTTTCCTGATTCTTTATGTTGATGATATACTACTCATTGGAAACGATGTAGGTGTATTGACATCAGTAAAAGAATGGTTAGCAAAACAATTTGATATGAAGGACTTAGGAGAAGCAAGTTTTATTCTAGGTATCCAAGTAATAAGGGATAGAAAGAATAGAACGATTGCATTATCCCAAGCTTCATACATAGACAAAATCTTGTCTAGGTTTTCCATGCAGGATTCCAAGAAAGGTATGTTACCTTTCAGACATGGAATCAAGCTTTCTAAGGAACAAGTTCCTAAGAATGAGCATGAAGAGCAATTCATGAGTAGAGTTCCATATGCCTCGGCAGTTGGAAGTCTCATGTATGCAATGCTCTGTACTAGACCAGATATTTGTTTTGCTGTTGGCATAGTTAGCAGGTTTCAATCGAAACCTGGACCTGATCACTGGACGGCAGTCAAGCATATTTTCAAGTATCTTAAGAGAACGAGAGATAATATGCTTGTATACTCTGGAGGGGATTTGGTTCCCGTTGGGTATACAGATTCTGATTTCCAATCAGATTCTGACTCCAGAAAATCCACATCAGGGGCTGTGTTTACTATTGGAGGAGGAGCAGTTATATGGAGGAGTATCAAGCAATCTTGTATTGCTGATTCCACCATGGAAGCTGAGTATGTTGCTGCATGCGAAGCTGCCAAAGAGGCTGTTTGGCTCCGCCAATTCTTGATTGACTTAGAAGTGGTTCCTAGTGCGAATAAGCAGATCACTATCTACTGTGACAACAGTGGAGCAGTGGCTAATTCGAAAGAACCAAGAAGTCACAAGAGAGGTAAACACATTGAAAGAAAGTATCATCTTTTAAGGGAGATTGTTCAAAGAGGTGACGTGACGATTACCAAAATCGCGTCAGCAGAAAATCTAGCGGATCCCTTCACAAAGGCTCTACCTCAGAAGAGTTTCGATGGGCATCCAGAGAATATGGGCTTGAGAGATACGACACATTTGCTATAGCGCAAGTGGGAGATTGTTAGGATTATGCTCAATAGCAAGAGTGTAATGTTGTAATTAACAATCTTTTTCATATTAATAAAGTGATTTCTGGTTTAACAAATCGTATAGCATTTATAGTTTGTATTATAATTGTCAAAGTAAATAATCATAAGGTCTAAAGACTATGGGAAAAGAAGAATTGTTCGTACATCTGGATATGTATGTGGTAGACACAATTCTTTAGTTAGTCTTGAATATTGTTCACAACTTAAGTTAAAGGTTGGGCACCTTTATCTTGTTAAAGTTGTAGAATTCTTTTGCTAGCATTTGAGTGGGATCAAATGAGATATGATGAGTCTAAAATCATCGGAGTGTCTTCGAGCAAAAGGATCTAGTGCACTGGGTGCATTGAACTGGATCACAATGAAAAGCTTTATCTAGAACCGTCAATAGATAATAGTCTTTTCATTATCAGGACAATCGGAGAGTCTATCTTAATCCTGAGATAAATGATGGACTTATGGTTGCAAGTGATATCATTTGAGTTATCAATGAGTACGATTATATCGCATAGTCTATCCTCGATAGTTTGGTGATATTCATTTGTTAATCGATAGAGGACTTCATTTATAGATATGGACATCGTGGCTCCATTTAATTAAATGAGAGTATAATATCATCATATGGATGTTTTGAGGTAATTGGATATTAAATCTCAACGTTGAGTTTTCAATAGTGTCTATTGAAAACATGGCTTCTGGACAAGTCAAAATATCCAAGTTCAAAACGTGGTCATATGAGTAAATATGGTAACTTGGAGAGTTATAGGCGGTCTATGAACTCTTGGCGATTACTGATATTAATCACGAGGATACACTATCTCCAATATGATTGTCTAGGGTATGAATGAGGAGCATCTTCCTTTTCTATCTTTATTTAAGAGTTCAGTTTTAGCTCTTTAGTGGAATGAGTTAAAATTAATGGATCGGACCTAAGTGAATCATTTGTTGATTGTGATTAGGTTATGTCTATTGAAGCTTAAATTTAGATGGCCCGCCAAGATCCCCAATCCACACGGACTTGCATGGATCACTTGATATATTCTACCGGACCAATTTAAGGGTCCATCTAGAATTGCATTTAATATATTAAGAATATAATTTGCACATTATTTAAGTAATGGGCTGCTCAATTATATTAATATATTAATGAAAGACATGTGGGCTTGTTTCTTTTAGTAAGAATGGGTCTGGTTCACATGTGGGCTTTTTTATTTAAAGTCCAATGGATTAAATGAAATAGGAAAATAATATTAGGCCCATCTTATATATAAGTGGGGCGGCTAGGTTAAGGTTTTGACCTAAAAATATTATTTTGTTTCATTTGTTTTAATTAAATAAGAATTAATTGATTTATTGATTAATTGTTTAATTAAAGAAACAAATCTTTCCTAAAAGTAAAAGACTTGTTTGATAAGTAAATAAATAAATTAGTATTATTTATTTAATCAAATAAGGAGTCTTTTTTTTTTTATTTAGTCAAATAAAAGAATAAAAATAAAAGAGTTGGATTAGGGTTTGAAGTCTATAAAGTTAAAAAGAATTAGGGTTGAATTTCAGTCACCCTATATAAGTGACATGATGAAATTCGGCCAACCCTAATTAGATACTACATAGAATTCGGCAACCCTAAAGGAAAAAGAAGAAAAATTCGGCCAACCTATATATATGTTCTTATAGGGTTCGGCCACATCAATTAATTGGTGCTTGAGTTTTTATTTTCTTTCTTCTTCTTCTTAATTCTAAGAGAGTTTTTATTCTAGAGAGACAAAAAGGAGTGAAAAATTATTCTTTGATAGTATACAATTGCTTAAACATCAATAAGCTTGTGTATACGATATCGATCTAGGTTCACGCGAGTTTCGATCATAAGATTGTGAACTCAAAAGTGACCGGAATAATTTTGACATTCTTTTGATTGTTTTGTGACTAACAAAGAAAAGAAAGTATTTGTTTGGTCCATTCACAGGTTTGCAATTCAAAGGAAAGGGAGACCACGCTCCTAGGTGATCCACGTTCGTGCTCGGATTGAAGGTCTTGCGGATTACCATAGACGTAAGTCAATCGGATCACGCGACAAGAGGTAATTTACTTTTGTTGATATATATGCATGTTTATTGATTAAAAGGGTTTAAGGTTCACAAAGGAAAAATTTTAAAAGTCACTAAATCGTCTTTAGTATAGCTTCCGCTGCGTGTAACACTTTTATTTGTTTATTTTTCCCTACAGTTAGCTGGATCCTCTTGATCCTAACTAAGTCTTCGTGCTTGGCTATCCGGAACAATATCCTAGCCAAGTCTTCTTACTCAAATCAAGGCTTCACTCACCTTAACAAGATATTTCAACCTTTCAACAAGGCAATGATCTAAGTGATGCAAATGATGCAAACACATGTCAAATAAAACAAGATGATCAATCAAACTTTATGAACATGCTTGGTGATAATCTAGATTATGCTTTCAACACACAATCACAAATCTATCTAGAAATCAAAGCATGTGAGTCAATAAGAACAAGATATGAATATTCAATATATCACAAGAAAATCTTAGTTCTTAGATTATGAAATTAAACCAAGAAATTATCATGAAGCATATCACATATAACATTTCCAGAATCAATTCCAAGTTAAATCAAGTTTAGCAAATATATGTTCATGAGAAATCACAAAGGTAAAACTCAATTAACAAATAATCAAACACCCCTAGGATATGATCTAACATCATTCTTATCACAAATCATCTATCAAATAAGAAGATTAAAAAAGATGATCAAAGAGGAGTGACAAGAAGAAGTTTCACATACAAAGTTGAAACTCGGACTGAAGAATAGCTTTCTGTGAACAATCACGAATTCATTTGACACTGAAAATTCTTGAGGTTTGTAGCTCTCTTCAAGACCAACAATTTTAGTTTTTGGATCACTCGATTTCGAGTTCGTATGAGAGAGTTATGATCAAAATAAGAAAACTAAAATTGAGAGAAAATTTATGATTTCATCCTTTTCAAATTTTCTACACTTAATGTTTGGAGGGAAGGAAGATAGCTTTTGGAGGGAAAAATGGACCAACCATAGCATGACACGTCACCTCCACGTGTGGGGCACATGTGTCACATGTGGGCAGAGAGGTTGCCTGGCCGTGTGGCACACGTGGCTCACTAAGGTTGGCCTTTGGCCAATCTCGCGCCTCTCGCGTTCTTTGGTTGTATTCGGACCTCCGAACTCCGATTTTGAATCCGTCTTTGAATTACGAATCATGACTCCCTCACGCACAACAACGACTACAAAAATTTACAAAAAGGTTGAGAATTCATCTCAGAAAACGACGACGAAAATAACTCAACGAATGAGAACGCAAAGTCGCGTAGCTACATTGTTTGGACTCGAAACCTAATGAATGAGTAACCGAAATGACTAAGACTCAATAAGGAATCATATGAGATCATGTTCAAGTCCAAAATACAATAAACATAAACAAACAAACACAACGTCACACAAGTATGCCAAATCCAAGTGATAGTCATGAAACACGCAATTCTACAATTTTTGTCTATATGAGACCAATGCATGAACATACTTAAATGTGTGTGAATGTGTTATAACAAATATTTTTACAACGATGCAGGGACACACATGAATGAATTGTGTGTGCGTGCGTGCGTTTACGCCTTGCAAGAGGAAGAAGAAACTTGATACCTTAACATCCAAGTGTGCGATGTTCCCCTTGAAGACGATATTTGCATAAGACGTTGCTTTTAACTTTTGAAGCTTCTTTTCTCCAAGATCCACCTAAGCAACACTTATTACAAATATAGAGACTTTTGCAATGGAATTAAGCCAATACAAATCAAGGATTTTACAAAATAGATTTTGATTTGAAACTAATAATAATTAATTCAAAACTTTCACAACTAATTTTGGATGATTTTAATTCATTCTCCATGCTTAGCAATCAATTTGTATTTCCTTAAAAGAAATTGAAAATATATTTGAAATTAATATTTAAAAAAGAATTTAGGGTTTAAAAAAAATAGAAAGAGTTATTAATGATATATGTTAATATCTAATCATTAATAGGAAACTTTCTTTTTCATAAAAAATTAAAATAGGAAACTAATTAATAATTATTTTTGGGGCACTTACAAACTATTTAGTCTTTTTGGTAATTTTACCTAAGGGCATTATTGAATTTTTAAAAACATACTAATTTGGGATGGAGAGCTTCTTCTTACAATCCACAAATTATCTATTCACACTCTAATTTAATTTTCTTTATTAATGACAATGTTAACCTAAATTAAAATTACCAAATAAGACAAAAAAAATTTAAAGACACTTCAAACTAATTAAAGTATTAAAAAAAAAAAATTCTCTCTCCTAAATCATTAGATTAAATATTACATATTAAAATCTCTTTCATAAATCTATTATTACCATATTAAACACTCTCTCTTAATTAATCTCCCTCTCTATTAAAAAAAAAAAAAATGTTTCCATAGTTTCTCAATCAATCTATGATTAATAGTTAAAGAAAAAAAAAACTTATGAATATTTTAGTTTTTTACTAACAGTAATATATATATATTAAGAAGTCAATTTAAAAAAAAATATATATTAAAGCTTGAATTGTTTCAACTAGATTCAATTAAACTCAGAATTTCTAAAACTAATGAAAGAATTAAAGTTCTTTTAGCAATCACATACCTATAAGAGTAACAAAAAACATTTTCAGATTTCGATTTTTTTTAAAAAAAGGTGTTTTTTTTTAATATATACATACATATAATTCCTAAAAATCAAACTTAATAGTAAGTTTTTTTTTTTTTTTCCTTAACTGTTAGTCTTGCTTGAGAAAGAATGCAAATAGAAAATTAGATATGTATTGGAAGAGAGAGAGTTTAATATGGTAATTAAAAAATTAGGAGAGACTAATAATTAATCTAATGATTTAAGAGAGATAATTTCTTTTTTTAATAATTTAGGAGAGATAATTAATAATTAATTCAAAAAGATAAAAAGGATAATCTTGTAACTAAATAAAATGTATTTAGAATATTTAAAATTTAAATTTTGAGAATGGAGTGTTCTTAGAAAATAAGTGTAAAAATAAAAAATTTGATTGTTAAAAAAAGCTCTCTTTGGGGTGTACATATAGTTTTTGAGGGGTGCAAATATCGCTACTCAATGTTATTTTATTTACAGTAATGAAATAGTATAGTTTAAGGACAAGATGAGATTAGTTCAGTAGTTTGCCTTTTACACCAATACTAAGAGGTTATATTCCCACTCAAAACCAGAATTATTGTAACATTTAAAAAAAAAAAAAGAGGTTTTTACAATTTGGTCACAATCTAATTGGGAAAAAAACACTTTTTTACTTGTTAATTGATTTTTCAACAAATTGGTCATAATATAATTCAAAATAAAACTAATTGGTCTTAAGGTTAGTAAAAAATTAGGACCAATTTGTTGTATTTTGAAATATATTAGAGCCAATTTGTAGTATTTTGAATTATATTAAGAACAATTTATTGAAAAATCAATTAACAAGTAAAAAAGTGTCTTTTCTCAATTAGATTGGGACTAAATTGTAAACCCACCCAGCACCCTCCTCCCCCCACACCACCACACACCCCCCCCCCCCCCCCCCCCCCCCCCCAACAAAAAAAAAAAGAAAAAAAAAAAAAGAAACACGGTATAGTTCAAAATTCAACTTGTTAAAATCCAGACGTGAACGTATTTGCTAGAAAAATGTCTGCAACTCAATACAAGTGTCCAAAAACCCTAAATAGGAAAAGAACAAAATAAAGTGAGATAGAATCATAAACATACAAAATGATGATTGTGTTGGCACTGTCTATAAAGGCAAGAGCTAGCCGGTGGTTCAGCTTGGCGTGTGGCTTGACCAAACCATTACATAGAACAACATCTGGACCAGTTCCACAAAATGCCACTGCAGAATCTCTCTCTCCTTTTCTTCTACTTTAATGGGGGCGTGTGCTTGCCATATGCAATAAAAACAAAATACCACCGCTCACATGCAATTATTCAACACAGACAACCTTACAGGGCCCCATGTTCAATGCTCTAGTGTTTTCAGACTCTGATGCATCTTATATCTGGGTTGGTGTGAATGTGCTAATAAATTATATTTTAGATAAAAAGATGAATATGACTGTTTCTTTTTAATTTTTTTTGGAGTGTTTTGTTTGGATGAATCCATGAAGGTGAAAGACTCTTAACAATTTTTTATCGCAATAGATATTATATTGGTCCAGCTTGCTTTAATTTTGCCCTTCTTCTTCTTGGTTGGTGGAGTGGGGGATTCCATTGAAACATGTCTCTACTTTTCATATTCAGCCCATTCTTTGGCCTAATTATTAAGCTTTTTTTTATCATAATTTTGTAAAATCCGAAGATTTTAATTCGATGAATTTCGAAATCTAAACAACCTGAAATCATGTACATTTTAATTAAATGTAATATTAACATGTGTGAAATCATGTACATTTTAATTAAATGTAATATTAACATGTGTTTGAATGTTACATATTGAATTATATCCACGTTTATCACGGATGAATGAGAGAGAAGTTGCTAAGGGTTGTGACCTTGTGAGCCATGACCCCCTCTAATCCCCAAACAAAATCTTAAAATTTTTCTTCAAAAATTACTTCAAATTTTGTAATGCTTGCATTTTTACTTTTTTTCATATAATATCCCCTCCAAATAAATGTTTTTGTTAATAATATATTGTTTGATATTATCAAGTCGTGACAAACCCTTTATTTAATCTGGGTTAGATTTAGAAAGGAAAAAAAAATTAACATATTGACAGTAAGTTTTTATTTAAAGACAAAATAAATCTTTCTTTGATTTAAGAGAATCCTACATGATGATTAATCTCAATTCGTCAGTCTGTAAAGTGTCAAGAGCGAATAGATATGAATTATGAAGCCAAAGGAAAGTTTTGTAACAGTCATGATTATCCAAAGAGAAGATATTTCTTTGGCTAATCAAATCGAACGACATGGCCAAGTTTATGTGCAACAAACTGTAGAGACGATCAGTAGTAGTGGGCTGGTCTCTTTTACCAGCTTGAATTTTGAAAAAAAAAAAAAAAAAACATCAATCATTCCTTCACTTCTAATTTCTAAAGCAATGGGGAATTAGGGTTTACCATTTTCTTTCTACACATTTTTTTTTTTTCATCTCTTTTTGACGACAAAACTATAGTCATGTGATAGACGTGCAGTTTTTGAGTGAAAGGAGAATTCAAGTAATTTGGTTGTTAATTTTAGTCCAATATTAGATTGCACTTAAAAGCAAATCAACTTTTTCTTGAAAAAAAAAAAGAAAAAAAAAAAACTTGATACCTAATTTGTATCCTAGCTTAGTAAATGTAACTTTATATATATTAATAATTATTTATCTCACTTTTCACCAGGGGTGAACCCAGCAAATATTTACAGACCAGGCTAAATTATATATACAAATAGTTTTTTTTTTTTTCTTTGTCATATAGTCAATTCATTAGATATCAATTGTTGGATTTATCTATTTTTATTTAGTCAATATATTCTAATACTTAATTAGTGGCTCACAACCCTCACATTGAATTGTTTAGTCCATATACTTGAATGCTTAATCAATGACTCATATCCTCTTACATTGATTTGTTTGTCAATATATATATCTTGTTTTTAAATAGATTCTATATATTATGGAAATTTACTAGTAATGACAGGTTTGAATTGTTTAAACTAACAAATAGAACAAAATAAAAGAAAATCTAAATTGTGCAATAAAAAAATTGAAATAAAAGCAAGTAAATATTATATGTAAAACAAGCATAAAATAATAGTTTTGTCTATTGTCATTGATTGTTTATAATTTTTATTATTGTCTTTTGATTTTAAGTTAGAATAAATAAATGAAATAAATTACACTAATGGTAGGGGATGTTAGTATAATTATAAACAACATTTACATATAAATATAATTAGACCTAATATCAGGGGTGTTTGTGCAATTAGTCTTAATATATATATATATATATATATATATATATATAATTTATTTTTTCTTTTGAGAGAAGGCTGCCCGGGGCAGCCCTCTCATGCATCTGCAGCTCTCTCATGCATCCGCCTCTGTTTATCACATATCGTATATCATATGAATTAAATTGTTAGGTATGTTTTGAGATCGAATTGTAACAATGAAACTTATAATACAAGTTCAAATATAAGTTGAGATACATAAGAGTATTGTTGTTTCAATTTTTTTCTAAGGATATCTTAATTTTCTAAAATTTCTCTAGAACTTAATATATATTAGTGGAAATGGTGGAAAGTATCACTTTTTCCAACTGATTTGGTGACTCTATGACCGGTTTAATAACTTAAGTTTAAAAGGCACCTATTATGGTGAACTACCAAAATTGCCCTTAGATAATCATTTATGTTATTGTGTTTGTCTGGTTCTCTCTCCACACTTCCAACAAAAACGATAACGGGGTTACTCTCTCTCTCTCTATCTCTCTCTCAATACAAATAGAAGTTCAAGATCAAAACAACTGGACGTGCTTCATTACAACAAGGTAATATTTCGTGTAAATACTTCTTTTCATTTGTTCATATTTTCATTGTGACAATTGTGGATCTCCGAGACTTTGTCACCTTTTTCCGTGCCTTTTTAAAAATCACTAATCGAGCATTTTCATGTCTTGTCCGAGCCTTTTCATGTGTTGTCCGAGCCTTTTTATGTCTGCTCCGAGCCTTTTGAAGTTTTGTCCGAGACTTCTCCGAGCTTTTTCATGTCTTGTCCGAGCCTTTGCAAGTCTTCTCCGAGCCTTTTGAAGTTTTGTCCGAGACTTTTATAAAATAACTATTCGAGCATTTTCAAGTCTTCTCCGAGCTTTTTCATGTCTTCTCCGAGACTTTTCAAGTCTTCTCCGAGACTTTTAAAAAATAACTATTCGAGCTTTTTCATGTGTTGTCCGAGCCTTTGCAAGTCTTCTCCGAGCCTTTTGAAGTTTTGTCCGAGACTTATAAAAAATAACTATTCGAGCAGTTTTCAGAGCTTTTTCTTCTCCGAGACTTTTCAAGTCTTCTCCGAGACTTTTAAAAAATAACTATTCGAGCATTTTCAAGTCTTCTCCGAGTTTTTTCATGTCTTCTCCGAGACTTTTCAAAAATAACCAATCGAGACTTTTCATGTCTTCTCAGAGACTTTTCATGTCTTCTCCGAGCCTTTTCATATCATCTCCGAGACTTTTCAAAAATTAGTAATCGAGCCTTTTCAAGTCTTCTCCGAGACGTTTCAAGTCATCTCTGAGACTTTTCAAATAATCACTAATCGAGCCTTGTTAGGTCTTCTCCGAGACTTTTTATTGAATTACTAATCGAGTCTTTTAAAGACTTTTTCGAGACCAAAAATGTCTTTTTCGAAACTTTCATGTATTCTTCGAGACTTTGCTAGTGTTCTCCAAGCCTTTTAAATATCCTCACCCGAGCCTTTGTAAATGTAATTTATGAAAATATTTTGTACTCCTGAGTTTTAATTAATAGTTTTGATTAATTTGATAGCATCATGAATCGGGTTAGAATAGTAATATCTTACAACGGTCAATGGGAACAACTACCCGACGGAAGTCAGAGGTTTGTTGGATCCGATAACAAGGGAATGTATGTGTCAAAGAATATGACTTACGAAGAATTGGTGGCGATCGTGCATATCATTGTGAAGTATGATGTAAACAAATTCAATGTTGATCTGGCATCAGTATCAATCGTTCCTGGCAGTACATGTCGTACATTTATAAGAAATAACGATGATGTTCGGTTTATGCTAGGGGAAGATCGGGTGATCCCTCAAGTATGTGTAAGTCTAACTCAGAGGACACCTGGAGATGTGATAGGGAATGATATTCCTCCTCATAAAAATACCCAACAATTTGGATCCTTTAGCGGTAGCAACCAACTATATCCCCAAAGGAGTTTCGCCGAAAGTAAGGAAAACATGTGTGGTGTCCCACCGGTAGCGGTTGACCAAGTAGTTGAACCTCAATTTGGCGATGTGTTTGGTTGTCGAATTGAGCAGTACCATGAGGTGGATAATGAGGCAAATAATGAACATGTAGATGATCTAGAAAATGTGGATGAAGAGCGTACACAAATTAAAACACAAGGAAGACATGTACAAGGAGTTAGTTGCACTGTACCAAATATGCATGGGACTTCCGAGGTCCGACATAATATAACTGTATCTGATTCTGATAATACGATAACTTGGGTTATTCCCGGAGCAGATTCATACTCGTTTGGTATTGGTAGAAGCAGCACCTTGGCAACGCAAGAACCTACATGCATGATTTATAAAGGTCAATTTTTCCCGAGTAAAAAGGATTTGAAGAGGCTAGTTGGCCTTTTTTCAATGCGGGAGAACTTTGAATGGAAGGTGAAAAGGTCTAATAAGACAACGTTACATCTAGTTTGCATCATTGACGACTGTACGTGGAAATTAAGAGCGGTGAGGAGAGATGAAGGGACTTACTTCCAAGTCAGAAGTTTTGTCAACCAACACAGTTGTCCTTTGGAGGAGGTTCACCGTCGCCACCGACAAGCTAGTGCAGTCATAATCGGAGAAGTCATTGCACCTAGACTTCAACAACATGATGGTCGTCTCATGCGTCCGAAGGACATAATCGCCGATATGAAAACAATGTATGGCATCCAAGTCATGTACAGTAAGGCACATGATGCCTTGCAATATGCATTGTCCTTGACCTATGGAACGCATGAAGAAAGTTTCAAATTGTTACCATCGTTTGCGTACGTTTTGGAACAGCAAAATCCTGGCACAATCACCGACTTACAATGCGCAGACGATGATACATTTTTGTACTTTTTCATGTCGTTAGGGTCCTCAATTAGAGGTTTTCGGAGGTGTATGCGTCCTGTGATTGCAGTTGATGGTACCCATTTGAAGGGAAGATTCGGGGGTACAATGTTTGTTGCAACTGCACAAGATGGAAACGAACAGGTGTATCCAATTGCTTTTGGGTACGGTGACTCAGAAAACAACCTTTCATGGGAGTGGTTTTTGGAATGCTTGAGGGGTGCCCTTGGTCATATAGATGATCTGGTTTTCATTTCCGATCGCCATGCAAGCATTGAAGCAGGGATTTCTAAAGTGTTCCCTTATGCAACCCATACATATGTTGCTGGCATTTTGGTGAAAATATGAAGAAGCGATTCCACAGAAAGGATGTTGCCGACATAATGGATTCAGCAGCTAGGACGTACAGTGAATTCAATTATAATAGGCACATGGAGGAGTTACATAGGCTGCACAAGGGTGCATTCGAATATGCCATTGCTGCCGGTCCACACAAGTGGTCTCGCGTACACTGTCCCCAAAGAAGGTACAGGCTGATGACCACAAATGTTGCTGAGTGCATAAACTCATGCCTAAAATTCGCACGGCAACTGCCAATGATGACACTGGCGGAGTTCATTAGGAATATGCTACAAAGTGGTTTCACGATCGTCATGCAGCTGCACGGTCCATGCGTCATCAACTGACCGACGCAGCACATCTTGTGATCCTAAAACGTGTCGAGAAGTGCAATTATATGACCGTAAATCCAGTTGACTGGAACATATTCTCCGTCAAATTGAAGGGAAACCAATGGACGGTTAACTTACACTCGAAGACTTGCACATGCAACAAATTCCAAATGGACCATTTCCCATGTTCTCATGCACTCGCAGCGGCAAGGTACATGAGATGTTACAGTTAACGATTTATATTATTTGGGTTCGTGAATCTCATTGTTTTCATTGTTGTAGGGAGCGAAACTTGGATTACACATCTCTGTGTGCGGACTACTACAAGAGAGAGACACTTATTGATGCATACTCGGTTCCTATTATGCCTGTTGGCCATCCTTCTTCATGGGTAGTGCCATCCGACATCGTATCTCGGGTGGTTTTAAATCCAAAGTCGAAGAGACAATCAGGTCGCCCGATGGAGGGTCGACATGCCTCGTCTTCGGAGAGGACAACCACACAGTCGTGTAGAAGATGTGGACAATCAGGACATAATAGCAGGCGATGCTCCAACCCACCGATGGTTAATGAAGGTCCCAGCATAAGTGTTCCCGATGAATACCGTCGCAAGTGCAGCATCTGTCATTCAATTGGACACAACAAACAAACGTGCCCTGAGAAAGACTCTACCGTGGAATGAGACCGTTGGTTATTATGCTTTTTTATGTTGAACTATTATGATATATTTATTGGTTGTTCGTTTAATGCCATACTGTATCTTTTGTTATAGTGTCTACAATTCATTGTATTGTTTATGGATTTCAATATATCAAATGTGTGTTCAAGTGTTAATTGCAAACAACTAAATTTTTTTTAAAAATAATTTCATTTTATTACTCAAATGTTATGTACATCAACTAAATCACTAACTGGATGTCCAATCCTTTGAGTTACAAAAAACCTCCACAGCCATCTTCTCTCGGATGGTGCCCATTTCGTTTTCTGACCAGTCGAACGTATCCCTATTCGCTGCCAGGTACTCTATCAATCTCAAAGTATGGGCACCACAGTTACCACTGCAAGTCACCACAAAAACAACCGTTAGAATTGAATGTTATTAAAACCGATTAGGATAGAATACGATCTTTAAACAGTCATACCCTCTATCCTGTTGGGGTACACGGTCTCTAGACACAATGTTGAGTGGAAAGGGCTTATTCTGCAATGTATACGTCATATCGCCCCTCCGTCTGCGACCGTGAAAGTCCAACGCATGCAGCATCGACGGTAAAAAATATCGTAAGCATGAGAGCTGCATTTTCCTATGGCGAAATGGTACCTCCTGTCTGAACGGGTCCATCAGGTAAATACTCCCTGTTGTGAGGTCGACGCTGGCTAGTGCCCAATGCGTACGTCCAAGGTTGCAAGGAATCAAAACCTGTATGTGTTTCAACAAAGTGTTATCAATGGGAAATGTATTTAAAATTCAAATTCAAACAATGTAAATAAAACACTGACCACGTCAACTTCGTTCCATGGTTTGGTTCCTACCGGGACCAATCCACGTACCACCGCAAGTTCCTCAGCAGACCACTGATGCTTGAACATAGACCAACTGCGGCGGGGTTTGTCGGCCCCACTTCCCATCAATCTCTCCCAGTCATTCAATAACCATGACTGTACAAAGAAAATTTATAAAACGTTAGATAAAAGATGTACGAAACACATAAATAGATGTTCAAAAACCGTACAAATTAAACACTTACATAGAACTGTGAATCCTGTATGTTGATCCTCGGACCGTAGACAGTGGAGTAATATCTCTGACGCTTCCGCAGAATATGCAAGTAGGCGTCCATATGCTGACAATTTCAACATTTTGTATTGTTAGCATTCTACTATTTCAGAAACATCTTATACACAAAGTGTTCAGGTAAGGACCATACCGTATCCTCCAACTCCATGGTGTTGGTTTGAAATCGATGGAACCAGGGGACACCAACTGGCTCGAGTAGATCCACATCACGCCTGCATAATTTTGAAGAAGTTATATAAGAAAGTCATTTTACTTAGCAGTTTCAAAATACAAAATAATTTTTGTAATATCTGCGATTATACTTACAATTCCCCAGTCGAGTTCCTCTTATAGGCTTGGTACGCCGCAAGGTGGTCAGGATCTATCAATGCGTGGGGCGCCCATACATGTGCTGGTTGTGGCCTAATCCTTGGCCTCTTCGGCCGACAGGGGTCAGTGTATGGGGTCCGCTGCTGCCAACCTGCCCTGCGAACCCGATCCTGACGTTGAAGGGGTGGGGTAATCCGGTCCACAGAAAGGATGTGATCCACTGGATGGCTGAGCTGTAAGGAGGAACTCTGTCCCCGTGTATTGCCTCCAGAGGTGCGATGTGTTGACGGACTATGTCCCCCTGTATCGCCTGTAGGGGTGCGCTGTACATTGGAACTATGTCGCCGTCGATCGCCTGCAGGTGTAAGCTCTTTGGGTGCACTGAGACTGGGGATCTCTGTCTCTGTGGAATAAATGAAGGGGTGCTCTGCACGAGGATCGACCGGAGGGGTGTGCTGTAAGGAGGTGCTCTGTACCAGTTCTTGAGAATGAACAGGTTGTTCTGGTAAAACCTGCTGAGGTTCTTCCTCTATCTCCATAGGTGTTGTATCAGTACCACTAGTACCACCAGTAACCTCCTCTCGTGGTGTCACACCAGGCCCTTGCTGATCACCCTGATGACTACCTGTCCTCCCTCTGGGACTGAAGTCTCGGTGTCCGTCTGGGTCATCGAAGGGTGGGTCATCGAACCGTGTACCTCGAGTACGGGCGTGCGACGTCGAACCCTGAAGCCCTCGAATCAAATCTAGCAACTCCTGATGCTGTTGATCTCGTTTCTCATTACTCTTTCGCACCTCCTCCTGTAACTCGCGTAACGCATCCATTACTTCAGTATACCGACGGTCCTGAAAGGATTTCGAAATTGTCAGTACTAAAACCATTCACTCGATTGAAATTAAATAATACGGTAAAAAGAATTATACGTACCTCTGTTTGCCCTCCAACGCCTCCTCGTGAGTCATCTCCAGTTCGAGAGTCATCTCTAGTTCGAGGCTCTCTAGGCAACGTGAATCGAACCCGCCTAGTCCTCGCGAGACGAATATGACGACCGTCTGAGTCAGAACCCTCTGTATCACTGGGTTCGAAAGACGGACCCTCAGTGTCACTGGTTCCAGCAGTTGTATATCGTTCGGGGTCAGAGACGGGAACAGGTATATCACCGAGATCAGCATCATACAAACTGCCTCCCTGGGAAATGCCCTCGAAGTACCGTTCAGCCCTCTCAGTTGCCGTCGGCACCAATTTTACCCTCGCAAACATCTGAAATTGTAGTTAGACCATTGTAATTGTATACATACTAATAGTTATGAACATAAAAAATATATATATATATATATAGATATTTACACTTTCAAGGAAAATGCTATTCAACTTCTCCCCCCTCGGTCGCGTACTCAACTCCCATTTTAGAATTCGGGGGGAGAGCTCGATTTCCCTCCGCTTCCCACATCCGCTGTTGCCAAGCTCGGGGATAACCTCGAAAGCAAATATCTACAAAACAGCTAAGAACGATAAGAATCCAATACAATACATAAGTCATATGAAAAAAATAACAAATTCAAAATTCTCACCAACAGGGCGTGCGTTAGCCCATATATGTTATATGTCTCCGTGGTGTGTACATCAACGCCCTTTCGTCGCTGGCGTTGTTCAAACCGCCTACGTCGGCCATCCAACGCATGCTTGAAACCGTATATAGACCGCCTATACACGTGTGCACCCCACGGGAACGCATCAAAAGCGTCCAAGTCCTCGACTAGGCGAAACTGCCATACTGGAACTTTCTCTCTCTCGTCCAACCCCATCAGTATCCAGTTAAGCATATACAATAAGCAAAGCTTAACCGCATCGTACTGCTCAGAAAAAACACCAATCCGTAGAACGGCTTTCAGCTCTGCATACTCGACCTCATCTCGACCCTCAAAGTACCGCTGGTGTATGCCATTCTCTACCATATCATAGGTCGACGTGTCAGGAAGTTCTCCGAACTTCAATCCGGTGATTAGACAAAACTCAACCTTTGAGAACCGGACCGAATGCCTTCCTAACAAAAATCTCATCTCATCTTCAGGCCCATCGTGATGCAACTCGCGAATAAGCAACCGATGTACAATGCCAGCTGAAAACTTCATCCCACGATCCATCCGAAGGAGGTGTCCAAAACACGACTCAGTATACCGACGTCGTTCTTCGATCGCAAGATGTTCAGGTACCTTGTTAAGTGCGTTGTCGATATCTGTAAGGTCATCAAAATGGTCATGTCGAGTTATTTTCCCCGAATACCTTTCTTCCTCTGGAGTTTTAAGCGAATCTTTTAGTTGATTCCTCATCTGCATATTGACATAAAAAAAATATATCTAGTTAAATAAAATAAATAATATAAAAATGAAAGGTTTCGGACACTAAATGAAAAGTCTCGGACACTATATGAAAATGCTCGAAAACTATATGAAAAGGCTCGGGCACTATATGGAAAGGCTCGGAAACTATATGAAAAGGCTCGGACACTATATGAAAAGGCTCGGACACTATATGGAAAGGCTCGGAAACTATATGAAAAGGCTCGGACACGAAAGGCTCGGAAACTATATGAAAAGGCTCGGACACTATATGAAAAGGCTCGGACAATATATGAAAAGGCTCGGAAACTATATGAAAAGGCTCGGAAACTATATGAAAAGGCTCGGACACTATATGAAAAGGCTCGGACACTATATGAAAAGGCTCGGAAACTATATGAAAAGGCTCGGAAACTATATGAAAAGGCTCGGAAACTATATGAAAAGGCTCGGACAATATATTAAAAGGCTCGGAAACTATATGAAAAGGCTCGGAGATTCTAATTCTAGAAACCTATTCATATTCCTTAAAAGGCTCGGATTACTATTTAAAAGTCTCGGACAATGTTTTAAAAGGCTCGGATCCTATTTTAAAAGTCTCGGAGCCACTGTGAAAGGCTCGGAGATTCAGATAGCAGAAACCTAATCAAAATGCTCGGAAAAGGCTCGGATTACATGTGAAAAGCTCGGAAAAGGCTCGGATTACATGTGAAAAGCTCGGAAAAGGCTTGAAAACCCAGAACTTCATCGTGTTCAACAGAATTTTTTCATAAATTTAAACCCTAACCTAATCAAACAAACCTAATCAACAACAAATCAAATCAAACGAACATCCAACATCAAACGCAAATAAAAGTTTCAACAACAAAAACGCGTCAGAAAATCATATCACCTTCTCGTCGATTTCTGTATCGCCAGGCAGGTTTCCCGTCAGATTTAGTACCGGATTTCTTGGTCTCTCTTTCCACTGTTCTCTCTCTCTCAACTTTTTTCTCTTCAGACGCAAACTGACAAGAATGAGGGTATTTTTGTCTGGTCACCTAAATAGGTGCCTTTTAAACTTACATTACTAAACCAGTGACATTCTCACAAAAGTCCCTCCAAATAGTGACAATAAATTTTTGAACCCTATATATTATATAGAGTTTTGCGGTATTTTTAAACATTTTGTAAAATATTTTAAAATTTAAGAGAATTTCTGTAAATTTTAATAGCACTTGAGTTGTATTGTTTTAAAAAAAAAAAATTTTTTTTTATAATTTTTAAAAAGGTAACTTATATAAAGAAAACCAGGATCCTAAACAATTAGCTGGTAAGAATCTTCTCACACAGAGAGGGGTCTCTTCCATCTAATATCGGTCAATCGGTCATCACTAATAGTTAATCCCTATTTTGCTAGAAAATGGGTAACTTGATTAGCACGTGAGTGACGAGTCTTATTACACTTAACCCAAATTATATTCTGATTTTCTGATTAGTTAAGTAGATCGTAAGACCCTTTTCTTTTTCATCATATTTTAAAGAGAAAATTATTTAATTAAGAAAGGTAAATTCATTAAAATTATTTTAAAGAGAAAATTATTTTAATTAAGAAAAGTAAATCATTAACTACGTTACTTTTACAATTTTGTTTCTCCTAATATAATTCTTCCATTTAATTATTTATTCAATGTCTTATTTTCCTTTTACCAGTACGAGGTGTGTGCCGACCACACGCCAAACGCATCTCTCTTTATACTTACTGTTTCTTTACATTTGTTTTCTGTTTCCTCTCTAGTCAAATATGGCTAATAAAAAAAAAAAAAAAAAAAAAAATCTGCCTCAATCATCATTTTCATACTAATTATTAAACCTTCAGTTAAACTTGTTCATACTAATTAAAAAACCCTACACGTCAGCTTGTTTATCGGATAAACTAACTGATTAAATGATGGACCCATTATTTTGAAAGAGGAAGTGTCTTCATAGGAAGCTTATACCCTAACAATTATCTAATAAAACATACTAGCTATGGGTAGAGTATAATAATTAATTACGAAATGGTTTTTACTCTGTTAAGTCGATGATGAAATAAATTGCAATCTAATTGAATTATATAAGAATGTTTAAATATTACATATTGTACGAATCTTTTTATATCAATTAACTTCAGCCTTTAGGTTCAATTTTGCGGGAGTGTTTGAATAGAGTCCGTCGAGCTGACGTAATGGAATTTGTATAGTAAATTCATCGGCCTTACAAGTGAAAACTCTAGCGGATAGCTAAATACATTGGAAAGAGTAACATATATGTGGAAAATCTGCTTAATTAATTAGAATACCAAAAACCTTTATGTAATAATATGCATAATACACCACCCGTATTAATTTAACCCTTCATTTTTTTTCCTATATATACCCTCCAATTCTCTTCGCTTGACTCACCAAGTCCTTCCAAGAAACACTGAGAGTTTAGAATTATTATCACCAAGAGAGCTTGTTAACCAAAATGGCTGCAAATGGTTACAGTGACCCAGAGAAGCAGAAAATGCTCTTGGAAGAGCATGAAGAAAAGCATTTCATGTCAAGTGAGATTGTCCGCGACATCATTATGGGCGTCTCTGATGGTCTCACCGTCCCTTTTGCCCTCGCTGCTGGTCTGTCCGGCGCCCAAGTCTCCTCCTCCATCATTCTCATTGCAGGCATGGCCGAAGTTGCCGCTGGCGCTATCTCTATGGGCCTTGGCGGGTAATAATTCAGTTATTTATTTATTTATTATTTTTTTTGAAATAATACAATCCTTTTCATTTTTCATCTAATTCTTAAAAATGGATGTTTAATTTTGCAGGTATTTAGCAGCTAAAAGCGAAGCTGATCATTACATGAGGGAACTAAAGCGAGAACAAGAAGAGATCATCAATGTCCCTGATATAGGTTTAATTTAATTTCTTTTATTATGAGAGAATAATTCAAAAAATAATGATAATAATATCATGTTGCGTCCCACTTATTTTACACTTTTTTTTTTTTTTTAATATTCTAAAAGAAAGGACATTAAAATTTTTAGATCCGGAAAATCTAAAGAATTAAAGAGAAATAATAAAAAGTTTCGAGGTTATGGGCAATTAGGCAAATGATCTTTGACCATTTATTTATGGCCTGCCCCACTTAGATCATTAGTTGGCATTATTAAAACCCAAGTTTATTATCAAATCAATGAGTGTTAATTTTATATTTTTAAAAAAGAGTGTTAATTAATTTTTTATTTTTTATTTTGAAGTTAAGAAAAAGGTTTATATGCTCAATATAACAATTAATACATTAAAATGCAGAGGCCGCAGAATGTGCAGAAATTCTATCGCAGTATGGGGCAGAGCCCCATGAGTATGAGGGTGTGGTCAATGCTCTAAAGAGAAACCCTCAACATTGGGTTGATTTTATGATGAGGTTTTTTTTCTAATTTCTTTATTTCCAATTAATTCATCCCATTTCTATTCTATACTTTTACTTTTATTTTTATTTTTTTAATAAAAAAAGTGGAGATATATCAACTTAAATTTGTTCACTTCAACATTCAACGTCTTTTTTTCTTCATCTTAAAATATAATGATTGAGAATAGATGTTGCCGAGCTTACAACCTTTGGACAGAGTAAAATGATTGTTGAATGTTTACAAAAAATTAAATAATAATAAAAAAAAAACAATTTAAGTTGACATAATCTAACCTTTTTGCTTTAAAAATACTCTATTAGTGTTTTTTGATTTTTTTGTTTTTACCAAAATACGCTCTCTACTAGAGAGACTTGAATATTTCTATGCGTTTTTTCATGCCAAATGCTAAATATATGATTTTGTTGTAGGTTTGAACTTGGATTGGAAAAACCAGACCCAATGAGAGCACTTCAAAGTGCAGTGACAATAGCTTTATCTTACATAATAGGTGGACTTGTACCCCTCTTGCCATACATGATAATTCCAATTGCAGGAGAAGCTATGGTTGCATCTGTGATATTAACCATATTAGCATTACTCATTTTCGGCTTCGCAAAGGGTTACTTCTCCGGGAATCAGCCCTTCAAAAGCGCCATCCAAACCGCCTTCATAGGTGCCATTGCTTCTGCAGCTGCTTATAGCATAGCTAAACTTTTCAGAGACTGATTTCCTTTTCAAATAATGGAGTACTACTACTTTTGGCTTGTATGCAATGCCCTTCTGTTGTTTATGAGTGTTCAGTGGGCAAATTAGTTAATATATCCAACCTGTTTTCATCCGCTTGTGTTCTCAAATCAGTCTTAATCGTATGTTTACAGCGCCTTAATATTTTGTCTAAAACACATTAACCGGCCGAGCCAGTTTGACAATTATATGGTGGTACAACCGATGTAAAGTACCCAACTCTTCTTCTGTCTTGATCATGTGAGTGAAATTCAATCTTAACAACTTATCACATAACTATATATAAAGACATCGCCAATTAGGTTTATAAAGTTGATACCTAGCTAACGCATGATGATCTCTTTTATTATAGAGATCCACATCTGTCTGTAGGTTAAAAGAAAATTATGAATGAGTCCAAATTACCATCACATGATGACTATGCTATAATGGCAATCACATCTCTGTTCACATCTTTTTCTTTGTTGGGTGTCTCATATGACATCAACATTATATATAGAAAGAAATTCCTTATTTTAACATAAAGTACGGACCTCAATGAAATCCATTGATTTGAATGAATTTTGATCTGAATTTTTGTGTGGATGATAAGTTAAATGAAGTCTACATGTATACAAAATTTGAAAAATTTTCAAATACTAAAACTATTTTTTCCGGATTTTATTAAATATGAAGCATTGGAAAAATGGCAAAAAATAGGAAAAACGAAAAAAAATAGTTGTATTGCTTGAAATTTTTTTAAATTTTGTTTAAAAGTAGATTTCATTTAACTCATCATCCACACAAAAATTAAGATCAAAATTCATTAAAATCGATGACCTTACTTTATGTTAAAATAAGGAATCTCTCATGAGAGATTCGATATATATATATATATATATATAGTGGGTTTCATGAGGGATATTTCATTTTAATATAAAGTAATGACCATCTTAAAATCTATGAAATTTAGTGAATTTCGATATGAATTTTTTTTTATAGATGATAGGTTCAATGAAATCTATTTGTAAACAAAATTTGAAATTTTTTCAAGAACTACAACTATTTTTTTTTTTCTTGTTTTTCAGCCCATTTCAGATGTTTTACTTTCAATGAAATTGGGAAAAAAAAAGATGTAGATTTTTCAAAATTTTCAAAATTTGTTTACAAGTAGATTTCATTGAACTTATCATCAACAAAATAATTCAGATCAAAATTCATTAAAATCGATGGATTTCAAGACGGTCATTATTTTATGTTAAAATATGGGATTACTAATGAGAGACTCACTGATCGAACTATTTTATAACTATTTCAGGTCTCCTATTTCTGATTGTTTGTCTTGTTTTCGAGCGTATTTTTGTATATAATGTTATGTTTGAACCATGTGTAGGTACATATTCCCTACCAATGGTATTTGAGCTTAAAGATTAGTTTAGGAGGTAAAATAAGCCAAAAACGGAAGAAATTGTATAAGCTCGTGAAGAACGGCCAACTTGCAGGGGTCATATCTTCCTCCTCAGATCAAACCATATTGGTATCTTTATATATTCAGAAAGCCCCAGAAGTCTAGTTTCCAGAATATTTTACGGATTGTGATTTTGGGTTTTCTGCAAGAAGTTATTCCCATTTCCGTAACAGTGTGCGATGTTGAAATGCTGTCAGGTCCAAACGGCTACTTCAAACGGTGACCAGGCCATCGATCAAAGCCGCGATTACCTCTAGAAATTTGTTTTTTGCCCGAAAATTGAAGGTCAATCTTGTCCTTTCACCCAGCTTTCAGCCTTAACCTCCACACACTATTTAAACACATTATTCTCTTCTCTCCAACATAATCCACACCCCACACTTCTTCTTCTTCATCTTCTTCCACACCAAAAGAGAGAGAGAGAGAGAGAGAGAGAGAGAGAGAGAGAGAGAGAGAAGCTTTCAAGGGCTTCCATGGAGGAAAAACCTCTATGGATGCCTTCCATTTCATTTTTTACCTATCATCTACCCATTTAGGAGTAGATTCAAGGAAAAAGGAGGGTCTTTGGACCAACTTCGAGCCAAGCAAGGATGGAGCTCTTGGAGGGATTTCTTCAAGGGTTGTATCTCATTTACTCACTCTTTTTGCATTTCTTTTTTTCTTAAATGTGTAATCCCCACTTGGGAATATTTGTAAACCTATATTTGTGCTCAATATATATGATGGTTGTTTTTATATCTAATTTGTGTTTTGATTCATTCTTTCTTTTATTGAATATATCTCTATCTTGAAATGCTTGTATATGGAGATTGGAAATTAATATGTATTCATGGATGGGATTAGGAGTAGATTAATGTAATTTAGGAGTAGTTGTAATCAAATATCCCATTTTGTGTTTGTATGTTGATGGAAGGTCGAAATTAACTTGTATGGATTGGTTTTAATGAATTAGAGTTAGGATTGTGCCTTTTGGAGGGGCTCTCCGGGTATAGTCTTGGCTAATTAGCTAGGAAGAGTGGGTGAAGCTATAAATTGCCATATTAGAAGGGTTTGGTTCATTGTTCTTATTAACAATTGGACTTTAGCTATTTCTTACTCTAGGGGCTCTAGATGAGTTATGGTTAGAGTTACAATTATTGGTATTTGGCTATTTCTCATTCTATGGGCTCTAGGTAAGTTATGGTTAAAGATACAATCACTCTTTCCACATTCATTGTACCTAATGTTGCCATTTTACATTACCATGTTATTATTGAGACTTAATTTAGCATCGGTTTTTAGAATGTGTTCACAAATGTTGGTTGTGGTTTCGTGTACGAGGGGCTCTCGGCAAACTCTTCAACCGTTAGCTCTATAAATGGGTATAAATCGGATTGAGACAAGAACGAACCCTTAACTAAAATTGGATGCACTTAATGCCTAACAAACAACTATTTGTGCACTTATGTATGGTGAACTTGTTGAACCTTGTGTGACCATTTTCATGCATTTCTCCTATCCACCATTTTATTTATCACTATAAACACCATTCTCACCCTTCCATATTCTCTTTGTTTTTATTTATTTTCATTTCCATTCTCTACACACACACACACACACACACACCGCATTGTAAATACATTTCACACACAACATTATCACCTTTCCGCATTCTATTTACATGCTTACAATAAACACTAAAACTTGAAATGGTTAATGAAAAACACCTTCCTGCGGAACGATACCCTCGCTTGCCGCTTTACTAGTCTTTTGCTAGTTTAGAGCACATTGCGTAGGAAACCCCGTTTTAAATGAAATAATCTTTTGATACTTGTGATTTCTTAACGATGGAAAAAGCGAGTATCACTCACTCTTATACATCTCCTCATAGCATAGATGGTAGTGCGCCTTTCTTCCACACCCAGTGGATAGTGGTTCGATTCCTACCATGCGCATTTACAAACATGTGTGATGAGTTTTCTCTCAGTTGGTAGGAATAGTTATCCGAGCCGCATATGTATTGTCTGATCTAGGAAGGTTTCGACAACCCTATTATAATAGTTGTAAATGTAATACTTCCAAAAAAAATAAATATTCGTTTGATTAAAGCACACCTAGATGGGGGGGGGGGGGGGTGAATAGGTTTTTACACCTTTTTCAATCCATTGAAACAAATATTCGTTTGTCCCTCAAAGTAGCTTTACATACAACACATAATCCAGAAAACGTCCATACATAGACAATATAATCATGTGATCATTTAGGCAATGTCTACATATATAAGGAGTTGCATGAGGTATAAAATACAAAAACCTCAATCAACAAAGAATACTTGTATTATGATATTGTTCAAGGAATTACAAGTGTTAACAAATATAACCATATATCAAAGTAACAATATACAAAAGAATAAAGAATATAAGAATGATCAAATCTTTATTGCTTTACAAATCACACTTAACACATCTTGATTCCAAAACTTCACAAATGATGAATGTACTACAAGATTAAGAGTAAACATATATATATATATACAAGTAATAAAAAGAGATAAGAAGAATTAACACATGAGATTTTTTAACATTGTAAAATCTCAAAGGAGGAAACATCCACGGATTGAACTACAACCATTATGTACTATATGTATTGGATGGTAAATTAGAAATTCCACAAAGTGACTAATCCAATCCATGTAGAGTCCACGTCTACCCAACCATATTTGAAAGTATGAAATCCCTCAATGATGCGGAGCCACCACATATTGGACAACATACCAGACCAACATCAATGGAAGATTAGAAATTCCTCAAGAGTGTATACACATCCCGCGTACCCCACTCTATTGAAGTGTCTATCTATCCATACACCTAGGCCTATCAATAATATAGCCAACTCTCTATCTAAGGCACTCATGCCTTTAGAGAGCCTCCCTTGCATAGCTATCCAGACCTTCCCGATCCTAGCCATGACTTCTTGCTTGCCTATCCGAGTCATCCCAACTCTAAACAAGACTTCTTGCTTGGCTATTTGAACATCATGTCCTAACAGAGACTTCATGCCTTTCACAAGGACTTCCTAGTGTGATTATGTGAATGCAAAATGATGCAATCAAACAATTCAACTTAGAACATGTGATCAATATATTCCATGTCACAAATAGACCTACACATGTGAAACAAAAGTCTAATAGTCTAGATGCAAAAACATGAATTAAACTTAGAGTAAGAGAAAACACCTAACATAAAAACTCCTAGTTTCATTCATACAAACAACACTTGAATAGATCATATTCATGAAGCACATATTCATGAATAAACAATAGATCATATGTTTATATTTTACATATAAACAATAAAATGCTAGAATCATAAAATGATTTCAATTAATATTCTAGCCATAGAATTAGAGAAAAGATAAAATGATTACTCAATTAAATCCTAGATTTCTCTAAAAACACATATACATACAATAATCATAGATTACATCAATCATATGATCAAAACAAAATACAAGGTCATTTATCATCGAAATGATTCAATCAAGTCTCAAACAACCTTAGATATCAAACTAATCACAATACAACTCTCAAACATATGAAAATCATAGAATAAAAGAAACTAGTTCACATGTCTCTAATTAGACTTTTGATTAGGTTTGATTATGAAGCTATCTTTTTCAATAGCATTCACCATACATATACATACATATAGAAGAAGAAACCCCAAGCAATTTGAAGGTTATAAAAGAAGAAATCTCAAAGATAAAACAACTACCTCAAAATCACGAGTTGGTTCGGTTTTCTATGTAGGATCACTAGAAAAATCGACCAAACAGCTGCAAGATCACTTGGAAAAGGTAGAGGATTTGATTATAAACAATCTCTAACTTGAATCACTCAATTTCGACTTCGTATGAGAAAGTAATTGTGTTTGGAATGTGAGAAAAAGTTGAGAGAAAATTCTGCACTTAGGAAATTCTAATTTTTCTTCTTAAATGAAATATGAGGGAATGAAAGGAATTTAAAATGAAGAGAGAGAGAGAGGGAAAGAACCTGCCAACCACAGCTTGCCACATCAGCAGCTAGTGTGGGGCGTGTGTGGCACAGATGGGCAGAGAGAGGTCCAGCCCGTGTGCCACACGTGGCCATGCAAGGTTGGCATATGGCCAATCTCGCTCCTCTTGCGCACCGCTCGCGTTCTTCGGCCGAATTCGGACATCCAAACTCCGATTTTAAATCCATCTTCAGATTACAAATCTTGACTCCCTCACGTACAATGAAAGCTACAAAACTTTGCAAAAAGGTTGAGAATTCATCTCAAAAAATGACGACGAAGACAACTCAATGAATGAGAATACAAAGTAGCGTAGCTACATCGTTTGGACTCGAAACCTAATGGATAAGTAACTGAAATGAGCGGGACTCAATAAGGAATCATAAGAGGTCATGTTAAAGTAAAAAAAAAAAAAATCAAAAATAAAAGGACACCAAGTCACACACATATGCCGTTTCTTAGACATAGTCCTAGAACATGCATTTTCCAATGATTATCAATTTAAAACTAATGCATGAGCATATATTGCCAAGTGTGTCAAAGTGTTAAATAAATGTTATTCAACTATGCAAGGATACAAATGAATGCCATGTGTATATGTACCTAGCCTTGTAAGAGGAATGAGGTTTATTTTACCTTTAGTGTGCAATGAAGCACATTCCTCCTCGAACAACACCAACTTGCATGAAATGTGGCCGAGTCTTTCTTTGAAGCTTCAAATCATCAATCCTAAGACCACTAATCAATACAAGAAAAACATCACTTTGATATGGAATATATAACAAGACAAACCAAAAACCTAAAAGAAAGGACATTTTGCTAATATGTGTCATGAATTAAAAAACAAAATCATATCCCTAGATATAGATGAGGATACCAAAGATAGACTTATTCAAGTTCTCTTTGAACAAGACTACGAATCTGATTCATAAGTTGAATCAAGCTCTGATGATGAACTCCTAGCCCTTGACGATTTTGACCTTGAAGATTCTGATTCAAAACCCTCAACTGAAAACAACAATGATAATATACATACCTTGTCTCTGTAAAGAGATCAATGTCCTTGACCAGTCTGATTATTCCATGTTAATCAGAATGTGATGAGTTCGTTTATGTGCTCAACAAAATACTCTTTTATGTTCTTTTGAAAACCATGTTTTAGCCACTTAAAAATCCTTTGATATGTTAATTTTTAGCAAGTGGTAAGCAAGATTCGTTCCACAGGGAAATGGAGTAATACGTTAGATTGATTGACTAATCTATTTTGTAATAAGATAAATCATGATAAGTTGATAGTTGTGTGGTTTGATAAACCACCAAACATACATGTAATATAAACATATAAAAGTGATAGGAAAAATAGAAGACTCGACAATCTTGATAAGAGGGATGATGTAAACAAATAGAATAGATGCTATGGAATTGATGGATTCAAAAGTGATATGGGTAATGCTCTTTAAAGCTTCATTAATGGAAAAATCTCTTAGATGCTAACCATTTGTTTCCTATAATGTGTTTAGGTCATTTTAATAAATACTAAACATCTTCCCACCCAAATGCCTAAATGATTAAGGAGAGGGGGTCAAGGTGGGATCAATTTGATACAAATCAAGGTTTAGATTAATGGGGTTGGTATATCCACCACAAATCTATCCTATTCACTAAGTTCCTTAACCAATCAAGGGTGTCACTCCAAGATTTCTTGCACAACAAATTATCCCACACAATAAAATGATCTACTAATGATATACAATGCAAATCAAAATAATGTATAGAATCTCAATATTAAGTTTATAGAAAACAAGTAGAGATTTAATTACACATAGCATAAGCAAAACCCAAAACAAATGTTCCTCACATCTATCCCCTAGATTAGGGGTTTAGTTACACATAGTTACAATCAAATGAATGGGAAGTAATAGTTAAGGAAATCACCCTTAGGCCTTCTTCTTTAGAGCTTGCTCCTTCCCTTCCTTTGTTGCTCCAAGTGTTAAGAGTGGTAGAAGAGGATGTGTCTAGATAGGTGGGTGTCTAATGGTGAGTGACAAAGGTATTGAAATGTAGACAATGGAAAAAGAGGAATGGTTGGGTGAAGTAATCAAGACATTGGTGTTGAGGTTTTGGATGGAAAAGATAGTTCAAGTTTAGAGAATGGAGGAAGTTAAGAGAGTGATGTTTGAAGGAGAAACTAGGTCTAATACTTTGTAAATTTCTTGCTCTTGGAATGCTTTGATGATTCTCAAGTTGGAAGAGAGGGATATATATAGTCACACTCGGAAATGTACCGATAACTGCTTGAAAATCCGATGTCGACTGATGTCGCCACTTGTGTGGCCATTGGCAATATAGCGGCCGACAAACGGTTACTCATTTTGAGATTCACATGTCGCCACTCTTTTCATCTTTTTCACCATTTTGCAAGTGACGACATTGAAGCAATTCCAATTATCGCCACATTGACAAAGTGGCGACACAAAGTGGTGACAAGACTTGATGCTTTTAATTCTGTAATGAGCATTCTATCGCCACTTCTACCATTATGTCCCCACTTTGTGATATGGCGACATAAAATGGCTACAACACCTGATGCTTTACTTTTGAGAAATGCATTATGTTGCCACTTAAGCCATCATGTCACCACTTTGCAAAGGGGTGACAATGTCCTGTTTTGCCAACTTGAGCTCATTTTGCACCAAAGTCCTCACCTTCCTCACAAATGCCCCTAAGGCCTAAGTAAACCTGAAATACTTGATTTAACGACATTAAATACGGGAAAATACTCGAGAATCAAGCAAAGAGAGTTGGGAATGGGGGCCAAAATCTTACCAATTTTGGCTTGATCAAATACCCCCAAACTTATCTTTTGCTAGTCCTCGAGAAAAACAATCACATATCAACCCTAAAGACAATCATCAATATAATTCAAAGGTTTTTTTCAATCAAATACTAACTCATCCGAGCATGGTTTTACTTCTCATGATCAAGGACGTGAAACCAAAATGAAGAGATTAAAAAGATGATGCACTAGTGAGGATTTGTACATGTAATTGAATTGTTAAGTAAATATTAAGAGCATGCCACTCTAGATATAATTGTACACAATGTGACCTTACATTCAACATGTCTAAGCTTTAAAGCAAAGGTGCCATTCGGTTTAGAATGTAATTCGCCTCGATAACTAATCTTCACCGAATTCTCTCTTTTCTTCTCTTGAGATTCCTACGTTTCACTCAAATTCTTGTGCAATATGAATTTATGTCATGGATATCTAATTGATTGCACATGATGACATCTAAAACGCAATTTCTTGAAAAGAAAGTCTCATGAATGGAATTGCAAACCATGAATAAAAAAGAACATGTATCAACCAAAATTTACAAAAATGGACATTCCTAGAGATCATAAAGGTCTTCTTTTGGTTGTATTGGGGCCTTAGGTGAATGGTGAGACAAAGAATGGGATAGTGGATAGCAAAAGACTCAATGATTACACTAAGGCATACATTCTAATTATGAGTTCAATTTGCTTCTCACATATAATTCACATATAAGCAGTCCAATCTGTAGGGAAAAATAAACAAATAAAAGTGTTACACGCAGCGGAAGCGATACTAAAGACGATTTAGTGACTTTTAAAATTTTTTCCTTTATGAACCTTAAACCCTTTTAATCAATAAACATGCATATATATCAACAAAAGTAAATTACCTCTTGTCGCGTGATCCGATTGACTTACGTCGATGGTAATCCGCAAGACCTTCAATCCGAGCATGAACGTGGATCACCTAGGAGCGTGGTCTCCCTTTCCTTTGAATTGCAAACCTGTGAATGGACCAAACAAATACTTTCTTTTCTTTGTTAGTCACAAAACAATCAAAAGAATGTCAAAATTATTCCGGTCACTTTTGAGTTCACAATCTTATGATCGAAACTCGCGTGAACCTAGATCGATATCGTATACACAAGCTTATTGATGTTTAAGCAATTGTATACTATCAAAGAATAATTTTTCACTCCTTTTTGTCTCTCTAGAATAAAAACTCTCTTAGAATTAAGAAGAAGAAAAAAATTAAAAACTCAAGCACCAATTAATTGATGTGGCCGCACCCTATAAGAACATATATATAGGTTGGCCGAATTTTTCTTCTTTTTCCTTTAGGGTTGCCGAATTCTATGTAGTATCTAATTAGGGTTGGCCGAATTTCATCATGTCACTTATATAGGGTGACTGAAATTCAACCCTAATTCTTTTTAACTTTATAGACTTCAAACCCTAATCCAACTCTTTTATTTTTATTCTTTTATTTGACTAAAATAAAAAAGACTCCTTATTTGATTAAATAAATAATACTAATTTATTTATTTACTTATCAAACAAGTCTTTTACTTTTAGGAAAGATTTGTTTCTTTAATTAAACAATTAATCAATAAATCAATTAATTCTTATTTAATTAAAACAAATGAAACAAAATAATATTTTTAGGTCAAAACTTTAACCTAGCCGCCCCACTTATATATAAGATGGGCCTAATATTATTTTCCTATTTCATTTAATCCATTGGACTTTAAATAAAAAAGCCCACATGTGAACCAGACCCATTCTTACTAAAAGAAACAAGCCCACATGTCTTTCATTAATATATTAATATAATTGAGCAGCCCATTACTTAAATAATGTGCAAATTATATTCTTAATATATTAAATGCAATTCTAGATGGACCCTTAAATTGGTCCGGTAGAATATATCAAGTGATCCATGCAAGTCCGTGTGGATTGGGGATCTTGGCGGGCCATCTAAATTTAAGCTTCAATAGACATAACCTAATCACAATCAACAAATGATTCACTTAGGTCCGATCCATTAATTTTAACTCATTCCACTAAAGAGCTAAAACTGAACTCTTAAATAAAGATAGAAAAGGAAGATGCTCCTCATTCATACCCTAGACAATCATATTGGAGATAGTGTATCCTCGTGATTAATATCAGTAATCGCCAAGAGTTCATAGACCGCCTATAACTCTCCAAGTTACCATATTTACTCATATGACCACGTTTTGAACTTGGATATTTTGACTTGTCCAGAAGCCATGTTTTCAATTGAAAACTCTACGTTGAGATTTAATATCCAATTACCTCAAAACATCCATATGATGATATTATACTCTCATTTAATTAAATGGAGCCACGATGTCCATATCTATAAATGAAGTCCTCTATCGATTAACAAATGAATATCACCAAACTATCGAGGATAGACTATGCGATATAATCGTACTCATTGATAACTCAAATGATATCACTTGCAACCATAAGTCCATCATTTATCTCAGGATTAAGATAGACCCTCCGATTGTCTTGATAATGAAAAGACTATTATCTATTGACGGTTCTAGATAAAGCTTTTCATTGTGATCCAGTTCAATGCACCCAGTGCACTAGATCCTTTTGCTCGAAGACACTCCGATGATTTTAGACTCATCATATCTCATTTGATCCCACTCAAATGCTAGCAAAAGAATTCTACAACTTTAACAAGATAAAGGTGCCCAACCTTTAACTTAAGTTGTGAACATTATTCAAGACTAACTAAAGAATTGTGTCTACCACATACATATCCAGATGTACGAACAATTCTTCTTTTCCCATAGTCTTTAGACCTTATGATTATTTACTTTGACAATTATAATACAAACTATAAATGCTATACGATTTGTTAAACCAGAAATCACTTTATTAATATGAAAAAGATTGTTAATTACAACATTACACTCTTGCTATTGAGCATAATCCTAACACAATCTTGTGTATTCAATTTACATGAGCATGCTATTATGATCTTTTCATTTTAGTAACACATACCATTTTCAATTATCTCTTTAGGCCAATTGTGCCTAAATCTTGGTTCTGTTTTCCTCATTTTCTTTCACTTTTTCCTTTCTATTTCTTTTCTTTTGCTTTTCAATTTCTTTTTCAAGTTTTCTTGCTTTGCAAAACTCTTTGCACACATTTACATGCTTAGATACACACTTTTACACTTTCAAGTATAAGATCTTATATTGATTTCCTAAGCCTTAGCAAATCATTTGGTCAAGGTAAGTCAAATATGTAGGTTATAAGGTTCATGTAGATGTGGTTTATGAATGAAAAGCTACGAGTTTGGCTTCAAAGGGGCTTGGGAGCACACACATTAGATAAGATGGAAGTATTTAGGCCAATTTAGTGGTGTCTTCACATGCATTAACTAAAATAATTTCTAAAGGTTTGTCCACTAAGCAAATTAAAGCATCCACAATCAATCCATTAGATTCTATGATAAGCAATATTTAGTGCAAATGAGACTTATATATGCTTGAATGAGTGTTTGAGAATGAGTGTTTAAAGAGTGAATATTTGCAACTCAAAATACGTTTTTGAAGGCCGTGTTTGTGATCCTTACGGGAATCTCCACTATTAATTCCTAGCATTTAAGCAACTTGATAATTCACTCCAACATTTTGAGAAAAAGATTAACGCATTTTGTTCAATGACACCCTAAGTGGCATGACGTTAATCTAAACCAAACAATGGCAAAGATGCTTAAGGATCAATATCAACAAGCAAGGTATGCTCAAATATGGCTTTATCGCAATCATTCGAAAAATTCGGTTCAATTTTTAAAACCAAGCAAAACAAGAAAAATGGTGTTGTGCAAATGTACCCCCAATCTTAAATTGGACATTGTCCTCAATGTTCATAGGAGGTAAGAATATTATAAAAGCACAACTCAACAATTTCCAAGCAAAGAATTCATACATCAACAAAAGTGTGCAATGTCTATCAAAAATTTGGCAAAAATGCCTTCTCATTCTTATATGCACAATTCTTCGGTAAAAAAAAATATTCAATAAAGAAAAGCATATTACAAAACTCCATTCAACGAAAAATTTCAATTAAGCACAATCATCCTAAATCCTCTAATAAAATCCAAATCACACCCTTATTCTAAGCAAAAGCGAAATAAGAGCAAAAATAAGTAAAGAAACAAAAAAAAAATAGTACTGAAATGGAAAGCAAGGAAATATCCAAAAATAATAACTTAAAACAACTAAAAAAATGCTAAAAACAAATGTCCAAATCCAAATGCATGATGCACATGAGAAAGTCAAAATAGAGGTACTAATCTGAGTCCTCCTTATCCTCATCCTGTGCAGACTCAGCTATGCTCTTCCCTTTCGGGTCCTTCTGTCCTGCCTCTCTACGTGTCCGCGCCTCTGCCAATCTCCTTCGAGCAGCGGCCTCATCCACCTTGGGACCTCTTGTAGAGCGAACTCCACGATCTATGAGAGAACGGGCTATGGCTAACTCAATCTACGCTGCCTCCTTATCGGCCGACTGTGCAGTCAGCAGGGTCGGGTCTGGTGTACTAACTTGGGCATCTGATGAACTAGGCCCTGCTACTGTGGCTCCCATAGGTGGGATCTCTGTGGTGACTGTGGCATTAGGAACAAAGGCTGGACCAGTGGTCCTCCTAGGTCTCTTCACATATTGAGTGAGTCTGAGCTCCTCTCGGAGCTCTGTGAAGCCCGTGATCACTGTCTTTGTCAAACCTAGAATCAAGCTTTCTAAGCCAATTTGTCTAGAAGTAATGTCTGCTTGATTTTTCTCTAGGACCTTCTGTCTCACTACCAAATCCAACCCATCAACATGTAGAATATCAAAATCATCATCATGAGTGCTCATAATGCGCTCTACACCATATAGGATTCGAAGTCCTATAGGCTGACTAGGACTTCGGATCAATAACTGTAGGGGTCCCCTAGCCTTATCATCATCAAAGCGTTCCTCATCTGGAATCACTTTATCAAACTTTACCTCGGCATTTGTACCAGCCTCAGTTCTCCATGCTCTCTTCCGCCTCCTTATGAGTGGTCTCCGGGCATCCTAACTCCATGATGGGCCAGCAAGCGACGTTATGTAGATAAGTCCATATCAAATTTAGGATGTTTAAGAGCCACCTCAGATAAATCCACTTCTGCCAATCTACAAATCTCTGTAATCGTACATAGGAAAGGAAGAATGTCTGAATCTGACTCATTTTGACCAATCCTCTGAATTTCCATCTTCACTATAATGCCAACATCAATGGGTTGCTTCCCCAAAATACAATGCAATATCCGGGCTACCTCAAAGGGGCTGTGGACCTGTGAGAAATTGGCCTAATTGAAGCTGTGATAAACATGTTCCAGAACGTTGGCTCAATCATCAATTTGGAATGCTTGAGAGGGTGTCCCCTAGCAATCCATTGTCATAGGAGTGATAGTCATAGTGTTAGCGAAGTCCACCGAATCTCTCTCATATAACTGGTTCATGGTGATCCCTTCTATCATGCGCTCCCGTATCCCCTCAATCTCCAAAAGCGTGGACCCAAAATAAATGTTGATATCCACAACATTCATGTACTTGGGAACCCCTCTAACTAACATCAGACCACCTCTCATGAACTCCCCGGAGTTCATCCCCGCATAGAACTCCTTCATAATCCTCTCACTGTTCATGGTGGGAGTGGTCGCCAATCCTCCCCATTCCATATCATGAACTGTCGCAGGGATGGGTGTGTGTATCAACTCATCCAACTTAATCCCTCTTTCAGGCCATATTTTCTTCTTACCAAACTTCTCCAATCGCTCATCAAAGTCCCTATTTAGGGTAAACTCCAAACTCTTCTTCCTCTGTGCCGCTAGACTTGCCATCTGTGTTGATTGGGCCTTACTACCTTTTCCTCCCTTACTCGGCAATTTCATCTTAGGAGCCATTGATTGTCAATTTTCAAATTCAAAGTGTGACACAAAAATCCGGTAGCACAGCGGTGCTTCAATAACACTACCACACACAGAAACTACTCCTCTAACACCCAAAATCACACAAACAATGCTCCAACACACCAATGTGCACAATATTTTCACAAAATCCAATCCTAGGCACTAATCACTTCTAATCAAACACAGAATCTACTCCTAGGATATCTAGATGCAATGGAGATTGAATGTGAATGAAAAAAAAATAAAGAACTCGATTGTTTACTTACCAATTTCAACGGTTTTGTGTGTGTCACGGCCTGAGAGCTTGAGAGAATTTTGAGAGAAAGTGTTTTGATATGCAGATGCTCTGCTTGAACGACTGTTTTATGAGGACGCCCTAGGTCGCTACTTTGGATGTCGCCACTTTGGAAGTGGCGAAAAGTCAAAACACTATTGTTTTCTTCTATGTTGCATGGTGTTGCCATGGTGTTGCCACTTTGCAAAGTCGCGACAATCGAATTTTAAAGTGGCGACATCATCAGGTAAGTGGTCGCCATTTTGTGTCGCCATTTTGCCTCTTCTTGAAATGGCGACACTCTGAATTTAGTTTAAGTGAATGTCGCCTTTAGCGACAACTATTCTTTTTTTTTTTGGTGCCATTTTCGAGCTTGTACATACAAGAACACCATCAAATACAACATATGTATGGAAACACTACAATGATATTGGACTTATTAGCAAGCAAAAACTTAACAAGAAATATACTACAAAAATTTAAACACAACAAACAAATTTTATTCAAAGCATAAAAATGTGAAGTTGCAAGTCCGTATTACCGCTTCCTAACCTGCAAATTGGGACCATGATGCTCATCACAAGGGTCAATCAAGCATTTATTCATCTTACTCTTAACTACCCAAATTGGTCCCTTAGAGTCAATTCGAACTTTGTCCACCATATCCTTCCTAACCCAAACCTTCTTAACATGATTTAGATTTAATCCTAGGTCTAGATTGTTCATGATTAGCCTGCTTCAAATATTCAAAACACCTAGCTTTAACATGACCCTTCTTATGACAAAAATAACAAGATATATTAGAGAAAGGAATTCTCCCTTTTTGTGTTGGAGCTTGAGGTTTGGAGAACCCCTCCTTGGCAAGTGACTTGATGGTTTGCTCCATCCGATCCATTTCCACCAAATAGTCACATTCCTTCACTTTTACAATTTTCAAAGCAACCTCTTTCTTGATCATTTCCTGTTTTACCTTCTCTATTGCCTTGTTCTTGGCGTCAATACTCATTAGGGTCTTTCTCACCTTCCTTGAGGTTTCCTCCTCAAATTCTTCGGTGAGCTTGGCTAAGTCCTCAAGCTCTTGAATCGATGCCTCATTCTCAATTACGAGTGCTTTGTTGAGCTTCTTCAACTTGTGATTCTTCTTGGATAGGTTTTCAACTTTCTTCACAAAAGCATATTTTTCCGCCTTGAGTACCTCCACTTCAAGCATGAGCTAGATTTCAATTTTTGAGCCCCTCAATCTCTGAATCACCTACACTCTCTTCATCCTCTTGGTTGCTCTTTTCATACAATTGGACCAAGTCATTCACCCTTCCACCCTTACTCCTTGGTGGTTGCACATCCACCATATAGCAACTCTTAAAGTTTTTAAGGTCATCATCGCTCCTGATGATCTCAATCTCAAGCTCTTTCACAAATGATTGCATCACGACTCTTCTTTAGCACACATCAATCTTCATTTGAGCGGTAGCCATGAAGGGTCTACCAAGTAGAACTTGCCACTTCCTATTGACATTAGATTTGTCTTTTATGTCTAGCACCACAAAATTGGTAGGGATCATTTTTCCATCCACTAGAATAGGCAAGTTTGTATCTCTCCAAGTGGTGCTCGTGAAGTTTGGTCCGCTATCAATAACTTCTTCCCAGTTGGCTTCAAACCTACCAAACTCAATTCCTCATACATTGATAGTGGCATCATATTGATGCTTGCACCTAAATCGAGCACTCCCTTAAACAATCCACTATCTCCAATTTTTATGGGAATCACAAAACACCCGGGATTATCAACCTTGGTTTGGAAAGTCTCTTCAAACAATATAGCTTCATCTCTATTGACAAAATTTCCCTTCTTAGCTTGTTTGGTGTGGCTTAGAAACTTCCTTTTTTCTTGCTTTTGGAGGGCTTCGACTATTTGCCTCATTTGAGCCTTTAATTTTCCGAATGAAGCTTCCAAGTTGCCAAACCTTTGACCACTTGCTTGCATGAAATTTGTCAAAGTGTGTTCAGTTCTTTAAAAGCCTTGCATCATTCCTCTCATTTCTTCATCCACATTACGGCAAGGTTGAGAGTTACTAGATTGAGCATTGTTGTTGTTGGGCCATTGATGTTCTCATTGGTTTCTTTTTTGGGAGTATCCACCTTGTTGATACCTGCCTTATTGCTCTCTTTGACGATATCTTCTTTGATTGTTTCCATCTTATTGGTATCCTCCTTGTTGGTTCCTAGGTTATGTTTTCAATATGTTGTTATCGTTAGACCAAGAGAGATTTGGATGGTTTCCAATCCTGGGTTGTAAGTGTTTGAGTAGCGGTTGTTCCCTTGGCCTTAGAAGTCCAATGCTTGAACTTCCTCTTGGTTTTGCCCTTGATTCATGTCATTGAATCCTTCACCATCATTGAATTGATCACTAGAGCTACCATCTTGCTTCTTAGCAGCTTTACCCTGGCCTTTGGAAATCTCATGCTCTCAGTGTAAGATGTCAAAAACTCCATCTTCTTGTTCATTCTAGAAATGTCAATGGCGGTTTTCGTGTTTGCACTCACATCAAACCGTCCTCCCGAATACTATTAGCATTCTTTTGTTGAGAGTTTTATGCTAACATCTCATATATCTCATAAATCTCTATTGCGGTCTTAGTGTCATAAGAACCTCCGCAAGTATTATCTACCAAAACTTGAGAAAAGCGTGTGAGATCTCCTTGGAAGCAAGACACATTGTACTCTTCCATAAACATGTGAGGAGGACATTGGGCCAAAATGAGTTGATATCTCTCCCATGACTCATGAAAAAGCTCCTCTTCACTCTCATTGAAATCCCCTATCTTCGCCTTGAGCTCTTTAGCCTTCATAGAGGGGAAAAATCTATTGAAAAAGACTCCACAAATTTGGCCCCAACTTGTCAAAGATCCCGGCCTAAGCCCCATCAACCAGTTTATTGCCAAGTCCTTTAGGCAATATTGGAAACAGCTCATATGAAGTTGCTCTCAAGTGAGATGCAGGATAAGGAATGTCTCAATAATTGCGCTAAACTCCTTTGTAAATTACAAACAATTCTCATTCAACTTTCAGTAGAAAGCGGGCAATAGGTTGACATGCATAGTCCTTAGTTCATATCCTCTTGCGACCAGATCCAAAACAATTGTTGAAGGTTGATTGCCAATTGCGGGCAATAAGTACTCCCCCATAGTCATCCTTTAGCCTTGGTTAGTGGGAGTCTCTTGAGTCACTTCTTCCTTATGAGGAGCCTCATCCTCCCTTCTTGGTTCTTGTCCTTCCATATTAATATCTTGCCTTGGAATTTCTTCGAACTCCCTTGGAATCCTTCCAACATGGCTAGATTCCTCCCATGGTGGGTGCAATCCTCTTCCTAAGGATCTTCTACCGTGCATGCACCTAAACTCTTGAAAATGGAATTGATAAAGAAAACACAAGAAAAAGGTAAAAAGAACTACGAAAATCTACAAGCAAGAAAAACTACAATAATTAAGTATAAGTAAAAACTAGAAGCTAACTAATGAATTGTAGAATACAAAGATAAGTCAATCAATTTAACGATCGCTACCAATTCCCTGGCAACGGTGCCAATTTTGATGAGGTCATTTGTGTGCTCAACAAAATACTCTTTTATGTTCTTTTGAAAACCATGTTTTAGCCACTTAAAAATCCTTTGATATGTTAATTTTTAGCAAGTGGTAAGCAAGATTCGTTCCACATGGAAATGGAGTAATACGTTAGATTGATTGACTAATCTATTTTGCAATAAGATAAATCATAATGAGTTGATAGTTGTGTGGTTAGATAAACCACCAAACATACAAGTAATATAAACATACAAAAGTGATAGGAAAAATAGAAGACTCAACAATCTTGATAGGAGGGATGATGTAAACAAATAGAATAGATGCTATGGAATTGATGGATTCATAAATGATATGGGTAATGCTCTTTAAAGCTTCATTAATGGCCAAATCTCTTAGATACTAACCATTTGTTTCCTATAGTGTGTTTAGGTCATTTTAATGAACACTAAACATCTTCCCACCCCAATGCCTAACCGATTAAGGAGAGGGGGTCAAGGTGGAATCAATTTGATACAAATCAAGGTTTAGATTAATGGGGTTGGTATATCCACCACAAATCTATCTTATTCACTAAGTTCCTTAACCAATCAAGGGTGTCACTCCAAGATTGCTTACACAACAAATTATCCCACAGAATAAAATGATCTACTAATGATATACAATGCAAATCAAAATAATATATAGAATCTCAATATTAAGTGAATAGAAAACAAGTAGAGGTTTAATTACACATAGCATAAGCAAAACCCATAACAAATGTTCCTCACATATATCCCTTAGATTAGGGGTTTAGTTACACATAGTTATAATCAAATGAATAGGAAGTAATAGTTAAGGAAATCACCCTTAGGCCTCCTTCTTTAGAGCTTGCTCTTTCCCTTCCTTTGTTGCTCCTAGTGTTAAGAGTGGTAGAAGAGGATTTGTCTAGATAGATGGGTGTCTAATGGTGAGTGACAAAGGTATTGAAATGTAGATAATAGAAAAAGAGGAATGGTTGAGTGAAGTAATCAAGACATTGGTTTTGAGGTTTTGGATGGAAAAGATAGTTCAAGTTTGGATAATGGTGGAAGTTGAGAGAGAGAGATGTATGGAATAGAAACTAGGTCTAATACTCTATAAATTTCTTGCTCTTGGAATGCTTTGATGATTCTCAAGTTGGAAGAGAGGGATATATATAGTCACACTCAGAAATGTACTGATAACTGCTTGAAAATTCGATGTGGAGTGATATCGCCACTTGTGTGGCCATTGTCGACATAGTGGCGATAAACGGTTACTCATTCCGAGATTCAAATGTCGCCACTTTTCTCATCTTTTTCACCACTTTGCAAGTGGCGACATTGAAGCAATTCCAATTGTCGCCACTTTGTCAATGTGGTGACACAGAATGGTGACAAGACCTGATGCTTTTAATTTTGAAATGAGCATTCTGTCGCCACTTCTACCTTTATGTCGCCACTTTGTGATATGGCGATACAAAGTGGCGATAACATCTGATGCTTTATGAAGCAAATTACGGTGTGTTCAATATTAATCTAGAGGGGGGTGAATAGATTTTAATTACTTTTACCCAATTTTCATGTATTGTGAAGATTACGAAAATACCCCTAACAAGTGAATATAATACAGCAAATGTAATATGGTGTGGAATTTAAATAACACTTGATATTTACGTGGAAACTTTCAATAAGAAAAAACCACTGGCTGTTATGTGCACCACACACGAACCTCGAATCGACTAATTGTAATGACGTTTACAACTTAGGTTGACCTCAACCTCTCACGGTCTATAACCCGCTACTACTACCCATACGCCTATAAAAGTGGACCTAGTCCAATTTGCTTGCACCACTCACCGGTAGTCACAAGACTTACTTCTCAATGAAGAGAATAAACAACCTAATGTGAATAATATGATATTCAAAGAGCAAGTAATGATAGGTTACACTAAATGCTTATCTAGGATGAAAGATGACAATAATCACAATCCTAGATATCAATCTTTGCTATATAACATGTCATAAAACATAGCTATCAAAATACAACTCTCAAACATTCAACACAATTATCTTAATCTTGATAATAGAATATGCTCTATAAGCATGCAAGTGATAAATGAGATTGCTTGTTAAGAAAGACACAAAATATGTAAGATATTAGTGACCAACTTACCAAGCTAAGTGTGTTGAATAAAAACCAAGCATAGATGACACCTAGATGATCATGGATGATTGCTAGATGATGTTTGATGCACTTGGATATGTGTTTGAGTAATCAAAGGAGAGTTCTTTAGTGATTTTTTCTCTTTGGAAAAATGCTAAGTCAAAATATGTTTGGACTCTCTTAAAACTGACATAAAGTCAAAGTAGCATATATATAAGGCGACTAATTGATGCTACTACGTTTTGATAAGTTTTTCAAAAATTTACCTTGATCGCCTTACATCCGCTCTACGTAAGGCGGTTGTAAAGCGGTTCACCTGGGAAATAAATAACAAGTTCTTCATGGCCGTTCTACGCGTAGGGCAAAAATCAAGCGAAATGGAGGCGATTGCTCTCAGGATTTTGAGAGCCGCCCTACACCCGCTTTACATAGGGCGGAAGTAGGGCGGTTGACAAGCAATTAAAAAATTGACCAGTGGCACCGCTCTACGTAGGGCGGTCGTAGAGCGGTCAAGAGCAATTTTGCTCTAACCGCCTTACAATCGCTGTACGTAGGGTTTCTGAAGGGCGGTTGTACAACACCCCTTACAACTTTGATGCATCCTTAGCCAAATCATTTCATGGCAATTGACACACAAGATGCAATCAAATTAAACATGCAAGAAGAGAGATAAATAAACATTAATGCACACATAATAAAGACACACAACATATAAGAACAAGAGTTATGCATGTGTTGTGAGTGTGTGCAACTACATCTCTTCATAGCAAGTAAGCACTTAGAAATTTACCTTTAGTGCTTCTTCTCTTGAAGTCTTGAGAGGGTCTTGGTTGTGCAATGCACTACCCATCACAAGCCTAAGCTACCCTTACATCAAACCCCAAATGTAGTTTGTCCACGAAATAAGCCAATCAATTTATAAGACCTTACATTTTACTTTTGAGAATTGCATTCTGTCGCCACTTAAGCCATTTTGTCAACTTGAGCTCCTTTTGCACCAAAGTCTTCACCTTCCTCACAAATGTCCCTAGGGCTTAAGTAAACCTGAAACACTTGATTTAACGACATTAAATATGGGGAAATGCCCGAGAATCAAACAAAGAGAATCGGGGATGGGGGCCAAAATCATACCAATTTTGGTTTGATCACATGATCGATGGAATAGAAAACCCTACCCTCAAAGCCAACTACATTAGACAATTACAGTAAAAAATCACCAAGGAAAGATCTTCCATAAAGCAGTAGCCCAAACGAGTTTCAAATCCCCCTTTGCTCCCCTTGATTTTGATGAAAACATTATAAAACGTTTCCATTTGAAAGACAGGAAGGTGACCATTTCTGATCTCCAAAAAGAAATTCATAATGTCAAAGAAGAAGTGAAAGATCTAAGATTTATCACCCAACAATTACAAAAACAAGCTTTGGAAAGACCTATGTCAAAGAGATCCACTCCTACCAAGAATAATGTCCAAAATTCCAAACAACATAGCTTCAACAGCTCAGACGATTCCGACTATGATTCTCATACAAACCAAGTAGTTGACACATTGGTCGACTCGAAACAGGAACTAGTAAACCTCCTCCACCAAGATAATAACCTATATGCCTGTAAAAATGCCTTCAACAATATCGTCAAAGAAATCAGAATACAAAAATGGTATTATGAGACTTACATCAGAATCTCTACAGATTATAACCTTATGGTCAACGTTATGATGATCCAGGTGTTGACCTAAACTGTATCAGGGAAGCCCTTGTACCAACAAAATATTTGGTAAAAACTATTGAATCTTTATACGGTACAAACAGGCAACAACTTGATATATACAGTACAAACTGTCCGATCTAAAGGTTTGCAATGCTGGTGTCTGTTACACCACTGATTTTCTAATGGTCAAAACTCTATCTCAAAATGTAATCCTCGGATTACCTTTTCTATATCTCATATCCCCATTCAAAGTTACTCACGAAGGTCTGGTCTTAGAATACTTGGGCAAAGAAATCCTCCCCTTCACCTTTCTAGTCCTTGTCTGTGACCTTAATGTTTTTTAAAAAATAAAAGCATATGCGAAGACAAATCCATTTTCCTTGAACAACAGATTGCTAACATCAATTGAAAACAAGAACAACACTCTTTCCTAAAGGATGACTTAAACTTTGAAAGACAAAAGAAACACCTAGAAAACCCCATGCTACAAAACAAAATCCAAGATTTCAAACAAAAACTAGAAAAAGAAGTTTGCTCTTCTTTTCCCTATGCTTTTTGGGAGAAAAAGAAACACATTGTTAGTCTTCTTTATAACAAGGACTTTTCTGAAAAAGGAATACCAACTAAAGTTAAACCTATCCAAATGTCTACCACACATCTTGAATATTGCAAAAAAATAAAAAATAAAAAAAATCAAAGACTTATTACAAAAAGGCCTGATGAGGCCATCAAAATCTCCTTGGAGTTGTCCCGTTTTTTATGTTAAGAAGAATGTTGAAATTGAAAGAGGGGTTCCACGACTTGTCATCAATTATAAATCCCTAAACAATGCCCTCCAATGGATCTGGTATCCTATCCCTAATAAATCTGACTTATTAAAAAGACTTTATAATTCCAATATATTTTCAAAGTTCAACATGAAATCAGGATTCTGACAAATCCAAATTGCTAAAAAGGACCACTATAAAACAACCTTTACGACTCCTTTTGGCCAATATGATTGGAATGTTATGCCTTTCAGCCTAAAAAATGCCCCTAGTGAATTCCAATGCATGATGAATGAAATCTTCAACCCATATACTGAATTTTCCATTGTTTATATAGATGATATTCTAATATATTCTGAAAATATAGACCAGCATTGGAAACATCTTGACATATTCCATAAAACTATCAAACACCATGGTTTATTGGCTTCGGCCTCAATTTTTTTTTATACCAAACAAATATTAGGTTTTTAGGGCACAATATTGAAAGAAGAACCATCATACCCATCCAAAAGAGTCTTGAGTTTGCCGACAAATTTCCTGATGTCATCAAAGATAAAACCTAGTTGCAAAGATTCCTATGATGTCTCAATTATATAGCAAATTTTTATAAAGAATTACGCATCATTTGCAAACCCCTTTTCCAAAGGCTAAAAAAAAAACCTTTTGCCTTGGACAGAAGAGCACATTTGTGCTGTCAAAAGAGTGAAAAAACATGTCAAGAAAATACCTTGCCTATTCATCTATCATCCTAAAGCATAAAAAATTGTTGAAACTGATGCTTCAGAGCTAGGTTATGGAGGCATATTAAAACAAGTGATCAATGTGGCAGAGCCGTGCGCCTCCACAGGGATCCCATGTGGAAGCCCAAGTGGTCCCCACACTTTTCCCACCCAATCTCTTTTAAATATTCCCTCTCTCACTTGTTCATTGTAGAAGAAAATGTGCA